>VOMN01139843.1:0-19561 GCA_014899125.1 Orchestia grillus | reverse complement strand
CTACTCGATACATCAGTTACAAGACTACTCGATACATCAGTTACAAGACTACTCGATACATCAGTTACAAGACTACTCAATAAATCAGTTACAAGACTACTCAATAAATCAGTTACAAGACTACTCAATACACCAGTTCCTAGTCTACACAATTCCCCCCGTCCTAATCGACGTCTCCAAAACCAGGTCCAGCCCAGACAGGGGACACTTGTTGAATGTCACCGCCGCGCTACCGAGGGTTAGTGAGGCAATCGTCTGTTGTTACTTGTATTTGACCACCAAACTTAGGAGCGGCCGCTGGAAGAGAAGGCGTTTCTGACCAAGGCTCTCAAAACATCTTTCGTGCGTTGACTCATTAAACCTCATCAAAAGGTACGTACAGAACTTGTACTAATTTAATACAGTAAAAGCACCGTTGCGATCAGATTACATTTCACAGGTCGGTAGCTTTTCCAGTAGATCAACGACAAAAGAACTGAAAACTTCGAATTTATTTGCTCTCGTATGTTTTTTTGGATATTTTCCGCAAAAAAGTTATCACTTTTCTAGATTTTTTCTAGAAGCCCTTAGATACTACTATTATAATTATTAGAAAATTAGTTTAATGAACTCTCCTTCCAACTGGAATGTGATTCAAAGAATGAAATGTAGGAACCATTTTGCATAGACCATTGAAAAATAAAATCTATGCACAGGTGTGTTCCCACACAGGATTCCAAGCTCATAGAAACAGCAAATTAAGAAGGAAGAAGGAAAAAATATGAAAAAAATCAGTGAAGAAGACATGAAAATAAAGAGAAGAAAAGCGGGCACTGAAGATAGAAATCCCGAAGGCTTGTCCTCCTGAGGACGCCAGTCTCCGTAGCATAGGAGTGACGAACCTAACAAACTTTCCCCGTTACCTATAGCTTATCACAGGCCTCCCGAGGTTGCGGAGACCCTAAGATGTTTACGAGTTCAGTGAAAATACTTCGCATGCTAATTAGACTCAGTGCGGCAATATGGCTTCGGTATTGCCCCGACCGCTTCAGGTGCCGCGTAAATTGTCCCCGACGTCTATGCCTACGATGAATAATGTTTTGAATGTTGCTCACGATGTACGTTGCTGTAAAGAGCATTCATTAATCCTGGAGAGCTTTGATGAGGTAAAAACTAAAGATAGAAAGAGGAACAGTATTTCAAGGTAAATTCAGCCGTCGTCTTCTGGGTTGTAAATTTACCATCGAGTGAAATTACCTCCGACGTAGATAATCCTGGGAGTCGAATCGACTAATGAAAACAGTAATGTATCTTCCAATGCAGGAGGTTGAAGAAACTTCAAAATATTTGCTGCCTCCCCAAATAAATTATTACGTATTAGTAGGTAACAAGGTTCGTGAAAAAAGATATACATTTCTTAACGCACTCGCTGGCACCATGTGAGTTTTATTGTTTCATGCCAACTCAATCGATATCAGTAAAAAGTATTTAAATTATATCTTTCTCATTGAAATGGTTTCGAAGAGTGGATGAATTTGTAGTATATATAAGTAATGAACGCAGACATGTGCGTCAGAGGCTACAGCTAATGACTGCAATTAAATAGCAACACCACTTAGGGTACCCGTAGCTAAGTAAAACTCGAGCTAAACCTCACTAAATAGACCTTGAGGAAAACATGGCAAAATACCACTAGACAAACAAGTGGGGCAACTGGCCGTGAGCGAGTTGACTTGCAGCCAACACCCGCCACGGTTCCAGCAAGACTATACTGAACGTAAAGTCCACAGCTGTGATGTTGTCTACAACTGCGGTCCCTTCCTTGCGCCATGAACCGGATCAATGTGAGACAATAAGTTTCACGGACAGCTTTTTGATTCCTCCCTGCACTTTGTACCATATCTGATTTAGACCCCTTACATAATGTAATATTTTTGTTGAATAACTTGAATTGTTTTTCTTAAATATTGAAATAAATTGGTGAAGTAAAGTTTTCAGCTATGTCGAGTACCAAATGAACAACCACGAAAACAAACAAAAGATGATACGACCTGCATGAAAACTAGCATTTCCAAGATATAAAAATTGCTGCGAGTCGACTGGGCACCGTACGTCACTTTAATAAATTAATAAATTCGTAAATTATAAATACATTGAAATAATCAGTAAACGTTATGCATTCTTTCTGTGTGGCGCGGTAGCAGGTAACCCAATTACCGATACTGGTCCGCTGCTGGGGGGTGGGAGCCCCCTGCCAAAAATCACGAATACCTGGGCAGTTTCAACACCGCGTGGTTTTATGACGACGAAAGCCGAATTCATTTTGCCTGCTGTAAATTTACTTCGATCAGGGCGTCGCTCAGTCAAAACGTGCACCCGGCTGTGTGGGAGATCACGGCAGGATGGCCCGCGCCAAGACAGATCCCTACAGCAATTGAAGAGAAGGCAACGAGTTTCCTATGGCTGAGCTGGACTGCACAAATTAACACCAGGCAAAATTGGTTGATTATTATTTAGCGTAATGCTCCCTATCCACATGAAACGGGATCCAGAGAGAACGAAGAGAAGAAGGGGCCATTTAGTATGGGCTGTAAAACAACGTGGAATCTACGATGATCTACAGAAGTATTACCACACCAGACTCCCCAGAAGCAGCAAGTTAAGAAAGAAGGGGAAGAAAAGACAAACAAGAGATAGCGAAGAAGGTATGGAATTTGAAAGAAGTGGGCACCGAAGATAGAAGTCCCGAAAGCCCGTCTATACCTGAAATAAGCTAACAGCGCTACTATGGGGTCGCTAGTCCCATTGTGTAAAATCGACAAACTTAATCCTACAGTCTATCTGTATGACGCTTCCTGACGGGCGGCAAGCGAAATGGCCTCCATCGAATATGTAGAACCACACGGCGCAGAGACTGCGCAGGGCAGCGCCGCCAGGCCCGCGTGGCCACAACGTGCGGCAGGTCAGAGCAGTTTTTGGTGCAGGCCTCATGTCAGGGCCTTGACGATGCTGAGGTGGCGCAAATGATGCCTGCCCCAAATTGAAGGCTTCTGCTCCGCCTGACACCAACGCCGGCCTCAATGTCGAGCGCGATTTTTGAATGGCCGGTCTACTGCATAGCAGCGGGATGGGTGAGGTGATGAGGGCAGACAGACTGCGGGCTGGTGAACTAATATATCCTAACTATATTAATCTTTAACACTTCGAGCGCGATGCGCGCCATATTGGTATACGCGATCATCCAACCTAACCTAACCAAAGGGGCTAACACATAAGAATACAAATTTTTAAGTTTTCATAAAAGTTGTGTTCGTTACTCGAATAAGCGTGTTTAGAATAGGAGGAAAATGAATAGGATAACCAAATTTGTGAAAACAAAATCCTTGATTTTTATGTTCACAACGGAGATATTTGTCGACATGAAATTTTACCTGTATGGAGAAATCGCGGCCAACGTGTTTGATTTCGGCAATAATTTTGCCGTCCCACTTGTTCGTTATCAGAAAAATCAGAACTGAAGTCGACAAAAAACTGCACACCGGCACAATAAATTCGACAAGATCTGTCTTTTTCGGAAATCCTCGAATATACACAAAAGCCGTTTGTTCTTTACATTGCGCTGGTTCCGATGGCTATTAATAGCAGCATTGGCGAAGATATAAAGATAAAAATTGAGCAACAAATGATCGTTACGTCATTAGAAGCTCTATTTGAAAGCGGTTTGTAGCATCACGGCTCGATGCTTTAAAGAAGTGCAACTGAGCCTGCAAGCTTTCTAAACTAATGTTGCTCGGAAAATATTCACGCGTAGCCAACTATTTTTCGAAAAGATAGAATTTATAACACAGATTTGCTAGGATTAATTGGAACATTTTTCTTAATACTTGAGTTGATACTCAATCTCCAGTTTGTTTAACTGTCTGGAACTCGCAGTGAGGTGGCCATTTAAAAATAAAACTTTAAAGTTAGATAATTTTAAAATATATTCATTTCGCATATATATATATGCTGGCTCCTGTGCCTAAAATTAAAAACTGGGATTAAACTATTACTACACCCTCGTAATGGAAGAAAACTGAAACTGACCATCTCACGAAGGGAAGCCCCGTCCAAGAGAAAATGCGTTGAAGGTCAACATTTTCCCTAAAATATCTATCGAGAGACATCGTGATACGATGTAAACTGTGCTGACAGTCATACAATACAACGTAAATAGCAATATTACCATGGTTCTACAGGTATTGAGACCAGGAAATCAATAATTTCGGAAATTCGTGATCAAAACTGGTATTTCAATAACATATTGCGACTTGGCAATCTTCAATAGTCCTTTAGAATTCGCTTCTAATATTTTTCATATAATTGTTGATTCATCCATACACAACCACTGTCTAATAGAACATGTACTATTGGAATTGAGTAGCAGTTGTTCTCGATTCTTACGTAGCATAAGTTGCAGGTATAATAAACACTATTTTCACCATTATTCACGATATTCTTTACGTAATCGCAGCTCTCTTTATCAGATTTACTTGTTTAGAAGAATTTTGAATGCTTTCCAAACTTGTGCTTCCGTCTGTTTATCGTACCAAATGTTGTCACTCTCAAAGCGAGTATAAATGGACAAACCATTTTATGTAGACAATATGATCGACAGGAACTGTGTCAACAGTAGTGAAACTTTTCCCGGTAATACGGGAACATTTTCCCTCCATACACTTCCCCGTAGAGCTCAGGCTCCTGCTCAGTGCCGTCCAACACTGAAACTACGGGCCAAAGATGTTAACTCCTCAGCCATTTGATTTATTCAGTAGCGACCCATGTACGCTATGCGTGAAGATGACGCAGTCTCAACCCGATCTGAACCCACACAGCAAATGAGGGCACAGGCTGGATGATGTTGATCATAGATATGCGATCAAACGAGAAACTGTGTGTAAGAAAATTATGAGCACAGGCTTTGATTTGAGGCTAATATATTCTATATCAACAGATAATTTTTCAAAGAATGACCCCATAAATCACCAGAAATTTTACGAACAGTTGATCGCAGTTCTTTTCGTCGTAATGAGCAAACAACCTTCCATCCATTCATTCATTCATCCGGCACAAAAAATACTAGCCCCTTAATTATCTTGGGCTCAATTGCCAAAATTACGCCTTAACTGGGCATATGTTTGTGCGATACTTTGTACATCACCTGTGCATTCTACGCTTCTTATACTTATTTTTTTAGGGAAAATAGTTTTTTTCCGTTCCCTCTTTATAACGCGTGACGGCAGACACGAAGTTGACCCCCGAGTGCAGGTATTTTGAGGCCCACTTTTCACGAGTTTTTAGAGCTGGCCTTCAGCCTCTTCTATTGATTGAAAATTGCCGTGATAACGTGGCTCTGTGGTCAGCTGTTTGATGGCCAGCACACATTGCACCTCCTTAACGTCACTTTGGCATTGGTATACATGATCTTCTCATCGTCTACCACCGACAGGACCTCACCGCTCCACGTCTAGAGCCCGCAGATGACCGGCGACTCTATTTCGAGTCGGGATTTGAGTTAAAAGCTTCTTTTCTAAGCTTGCTGAGAACCCTTCTTAACGGAGATTGAAAATCCCTTTATCATACAGGAAACTCTCGATTTATCCCTCTCTCGACCTGTTCCTGGTTCGATGTATCTCGTACCGTCCTCTCCATTAGCACAGGGTATCTCGCCTAGTCCGTCTACCGAACTCTGTTATTCTACACATTTCTAGAAAGGAAAAGCGAAAGGACGCGCTGACTCTGGGAATGCCTCTTCCTTCTGTTCTCGTGCTTTAGTTTACTTTCTGCTAATAAATTATAAACTATAGCTACCCTTACGAGTGACAGTAAAAGAAAACCAGTTACTGAAAGACGTAAAGGAAAAACTTTGTATTAATGAAAAATTGAATATTATAGATAAACTGAACAAGGGACAACCGGCTACTAAAATCAGATCATGAAATTTGTGTTCATTACTCGAATAAGCTGGTTTAGATTAGAAGGAAAATGAATCCGATAACAAAATTTGTGAAAACAAAATCCTTGATTTTTACATTCACAACGGAGATATTCGACATGAAATTTTACCTGTATGGAGAAATCGCGGCCAACGTGTTAATAACTCCGCTGCTCAATTTCAAATAGAGATTTCAATTAAGCTTTTCAAAACTTGTCATTCAACAAAGTTGGCGTTAAACTGCAATTTTACCTCAACGACAACTTGACACTGCCCTCATTCACTCTTACGTTTATATCACAGAACAGTATTGTGCATTTGTTGTACCTTTGCACAGAACTGATGACAATTACTGGGTCTCCAATCTAACAGAACTGCATTGTGACAACTGACACTTTCTCCACGAGGTAAAAATCACACTACAGTAATAGTTGAGAACCGAAGTTTCCAAGCATCTTTGACCAACCCTAGATTCAATGAAGAGGCGTGGTAGAAGACGCACTAGATGAATAATAGAGTAGAATAACACACCAGATGAATAATAATACCGATGTGAAATATTTAACCATACCGTACATGCTCGAGACATCCCCCTTGAGGCGGCTCCCTGCACCAGCTGCTGCTCCCCACACAGGCGCGACTCAGAGCAGCTCACACCACCTCTCCTTTCACCGACGTCGCTGCTACACTGAGCCAGGCTGCCAGGGGCCACCCTCACACTCGGCCAGTCGCCGCGGTCCCGGGGCCCCTCATCCACCGTCTTTTCATTCAAAATTTAGCGCAATGTTGCTGTGACGGATTCTCGGAATTATGATGGATTGAAGCTTCGCTCGTCGGAGCCTTGATTCAAGGTGAAAATAACACGAATCAGCGGGGGAAAATTTTCGATGAATTCTCGCTACTATAATAATAGCTATCGGGTATGTATGTTATGTATATATATATTTTATTTTATACATTGTTTATTAAAGACCAGGGACATTTTTTTGTTTATAATACTTCGATTATTTTTTTCAATTTTCGTTACTAGAAATTTCAAAATTGGGTCGTAGTTGATAGAGAATACTTCCAAAGTGCATTTTGAATTTTAATATGTCGACGTTTCGAATGTTCGCACATTCATTTTCATGAACAAATTTGGTTTAAATTTAATAAGAATTTTGAGATTGAATTACCATTCAGCGGTATCAGATAAACGAGGGGAAAAATTAGAAATGACCTAAATCAAGAAAATAATCGCAGTGTGCGGTCGAAACCAGCGCAATGCAAGTTGATCGTCGGTTGCTGCAGGAGAAATAACATAGCTTCTCCAACAGCGAGTCTGGCCGGGTCGTTGTAGCGTCGAAGAATGCTGGTATTTTATTCCAACATTTGGCGCGTCAAGGCAGTGTTGTGGTCGAGGTTCATGTGCATTTTAAGGGCGTCTGAAGCTAGATGGCAGGTCAATCTTTGGCTTAGAAGTTTTTTCAATTTATTGTACATTAAAAAGAAATTTACAACCTTCAGCAGGTTATTCTTCATCTTTCTGTCAGGTCGTAACCCATGACAAAGTCCTTAGTTTTCAAGTTTTTATAGAAGATCATGAGGTGAAGTCTATCCAATGAGTCTGTGCAAGTGACACTAAATTGATAATACTTTTAAACCCTCTTTGATCAGATCGGTGAGATGGGCTTATCTGATTTTCGTGATTTAAAGTTAATTTTTGTCTAAGATTTTCTGACCTTTCACAGTTGTAATCAAATATCGGATTTCGTAATCTGTGAAGCGGTTGTTATATCCATTTTCGATGAACATTTGACGGCAGAAGTTTAATTTATTTTGAATGTCTATAATAGAGGTACAAACTTGCACAGCTCGGGCGATGAAAGCACAGAAGACACTTTCCTTATACCGTTCTGGACATTCACTGTATGATAATTGAGATACAGCCATGTATTTGGGTCGCTCCTATACATTTTATAGAGTATTTCCTATTGCATTATGATACGTGAATATCGAGAAAAGGAAGGGTCTTATCAGTGTTTAACTCCGGAGTAAATTTCTGGACAGAGTGGCGCTCAAACTTTGCTTGAAGATCCGGAAAGTGTTCTTTATCCCGGACAACAGCGTGGGTGCCATCTACGTATCTGCAGTGCGCATGAGGCTTCATTGATTGATTCTGCAGCTCTGTCTGCAAGATGTCACGTGCAAAGTTTGGCAGCAGTGAGGAGAGAGGGCTTCTCATCACAACTCCGTCAATTTGGTAATTAAGTTACTCATCAGGGGCACGGAGCGGAGTTTTCATTGTATAGGTTTTTAGTTAGTCTTTTAAGACACTCTACGGTATTGATGATTTTGTCATGCTCTCATTATAGTGTATATATTTATTATACCTGTGTCAGTTGCCTTGGCCCTTGAGACGTTAGGGAGAAGGCTTGGACCGTCAAGCGGTGCGATGTGACCGACTGAGCGCTGGTACCAAATCCATCCGATGACTTCACCGTCGTGTGAACCGTTTTTTTAAAACACACGATGTGTATTTCTGTATTCTGTACCGCAAGTGCAGAAATTACTCCATGCTCGAGAACGTGGGTGTGTCTGGCTTGATAAACGGATTCCAGAAGCTAGAAATTAGTGTACTCCCTGAAACGGCGTTCGAAAAAACAAAGGGATCAAATTGAAAAATGGCTTTGGTAATATTTTTTATTAAAAACTGTACATAATAACAGTATTACTCGATGAATTCATGACTCATGATACAAATAAATGACAAGCCCCACGGAGGGATATCCTGATGTTTTCTATCTTTTCCACTACTTTTCATTACAATATACTTGATGAATGAGTTCACTTAAAAATAACGGAGTACAGGGTGACACACTTCAACTCTTCAACTCAACTATATTTTTCTACCATCGTAGGGGATTAATTAACCATGATTGATACAGGCTAATTTTTCTTCTCTTAGGGGAAGCAATGCATGAAAACCACATAAAAGGCTGAATTAGAGCCTCGACTCGATATCAAGAGACTGCGAGAATACCGACGGCCGCGCAATCATACGTGCGCTCGTCAGTTACTCGACGTTGTAAAAGAAAGTGTGTAATAGACTTGACCACCTTTACACTTGACCTTGGTCAAGTGGACAAAGAATTCCTTTTACTGTTCATCCAAAAAACGGTTCGTAAGTGTATTGGAATCCACCTGATAATGATGTTCCATTTATGATATTCGCCTTATATAAATGCTCACTTTGTAATGGTATCCACTTTGCAATGGTATCCACTTTGCAATGGCATCCACTTTGCAATGGCATCCACTTTGCAATGGCATCCACTTTGCAGTGGAATCGTTTTTACCATGTTACCTCGCTTAAATTAGTTTACGGTTTGCAAGGGTACCTACTTTACACGAAATCAGCTTATTAATGGCACCCTACGTTCAACGTTCACCTTAAAATGGTAACCATTGTAGATATTGGTCTTAATACCGGCGTTGAAGTTGAGGAGGCTGCACGTACAAGCAGCAGTCGCGAGATGTCTCGACTTGCTCAGAAGCATTACATTTTGTGTTCTCGACAAGTTACGCAATCCCCGCCGTACTGTCAAAGGCTGTCGTGCCAAACATTCACTCATTTTTAGCTGGAACATCTAATACGGCACCTCACTCGGATGCATGACAAAACTCGTTCCGGTCAGAAATTAAATGCACAAACTCGGATGCATGACAAAACTCGTTCCGGTCAGAAATTAGATGCAAAATACTGACAGAAAATGTCATGCGAACAATTCGTGGCTATTAGTGAAAGTTCCGTCAGGTTCGTTTTCCTAGCGAGGAAGAACAGGAGCAACCATATCGTACACAGCACGCTTATGAGCATCCAGGGAGTGAATTGCTAAATATCGCACCACCATTCGTTTGGTGACATAGAAAATCCCGATCAATTTAGAATAAGTCGCACTAACTTCCTTCAATTCTCACTACGCTTCCTCTTTAGCTAATCAGAGGAAATCTACATATATTAACGCTAAGAGAAGGTCCGTACAGAAGGAAGTACAACTCACTCATAACCTTACGCTACGTAATTTACACTTAAATTGAAATGGTTGAAATTGCCAATACCCGAACAGTAAATGCACCTCTAGGAACTATAATTGCACGTAATGAACTCTTTCTCATTAGTATCGTTATATTATTTAATTTCGGGTGGATGAAAAATCGTTGGGATTAAATTTAAATTATAGAATTGTAATCGAATTTTACGTGGGAAGCATGAACGCTCCGCAGAACGACATGCGACTTGGAAGACTTTTCAGGGCCTCTGCACTGACTTACGATGGCGTAAAACTTGGGCGCGAGCTAGGCAAAATTTTCTTCGTTCACAGAATGTGAATGAAATTTGGCAGTGGCAATGATGTCTGTGTGTTGCAATTTCCAAATGACGAGCCTGCGAGCAACGTCACACAATCATCTGAGAGTTGTTGCAATTTACGTTGCAGCGTGCGAAGGCTTTGACGCATCGCATGTTTATAAATGATCGCAGAAGAGTTACAGACGAGCTCTAGAATTTCAAACTCACGGGACCCTTTGATCTTCATATGCCCTTCAACAGAGTTTTTTAGTAAAATCATTGGCTGTTCATGTTTAGTCCAGCATGCGTGCCATAGCAAAAAGTTGCAGCGCTTTATCTAATTTGGAACTTTCCAAAAATAAAAGCCTAAGACTTATAAAAGGGACAGTCCACCTTAGGTCTTCTGAAATCTATACTGTTCCAACAATACATACGAGAGCTAAGTAAGCAAGTTTTTGGCAAGTACACGTTTTCGCACCTACTGCTTTTCTTGCACTAAATTTTAATATTTTTTTGCAGTCGTTCTGTGAATGCAGCTTTGTATTAGGCCAAAAACCGTATTTTTTTCGATCTCTTTACATCTGGAAGCTTTTACAGACCTGAAGGAAGCAACGTCTCATTTTTGATCGTCGTTAACGGCGTAGAAGAGTCGGAGACTGGGCTGCTGACATTTAAATATAATTAGACGATGCTAATTCTACTCCGTTGGGAAGCGAAGAAGCAGAATTAGTGAATAGGAATGGATGGTATAGCAATAAGTAAGTTTTGTAGCGACGTACGTGAAGTATTGGTTCCATTACATATGATGATGTGGTGCACGAATGCAATTTTATGAGTTGTAGTCACGCTTTTCGAAGTTTCTAATTTATCAGATTTAACAATAGAGAGAGAGCACGAATCACGAATTCTTATATATTATACCGCACTGCGCACAGCCACTGATTTGCATTGGCACAAGCGAATTCTGTTTAGTCTCATATTTTACAACAAATTATTATAACCAATCGACATGACATTCAACTTAGAAGCAAATAATGACAGCATAATATAATGGTGCCCTAAAATTACCAGTCGACCAATCACTATTACGATGCGAGAATTAAGCGAGCTCGGGTATAAATTATTATCAAGTTAATATTGAAAAATTCAATAAATGGGTAACATAATCAATATTCATACGTTAGATTTAGGTGCCTGATTAGAATAAAAGGCAAAAGGAGCATGCATTCTTTGGTTTTAAATGCACACAGGAGACCACAAAACAGCAACTATGCCTAATCTTACAGGACGCAACCAGCACGGCTAGTGGTTGTGCACCTTTAATTTGAAATGCAACTTCATGATGGAGCATAAACCTGCAATTGTAAATTTATCAGAGTATTTAATGTCCCAAGAATTCGAGAATACATAATTCAAGTATGTATTATATATTTCAATTGAGTGACGTGAATCTGAATTAGAATTACTTGTTTTCGGACAAAACAAGCGCCTGACATGCAGACAGGGGCTCAGAGCGTTCACGGAAGTCAGTTGATTGTGCTGAGCAATAACAATGAGAGGAAGAATAATTAAAGACTGGGCAGCCATTAATTCGAAGGGAGTTAGACGAACAAGATCAGTTGGTTTCGCGAGTAAGAGTCAAGACGAAGTAATGATTTAAAATATGTGCCCGTACATGCAGCCGAGCAAAAAAATATCACATTTTGGTAAGGACACCAATAGGAAATTCGCAACAGGTTTTAGGTTAGATGATTTTACCTGTGTCGTGGTGTTTCCTCTTTGTCAATTACGATTGAAAAACATTGAAATTGTTTGCGCTCAATATAAATTACGACAGAAATGGAGCTTCTTAGTGGAGGTAAACTCAGGCCATAAGAGAGTCAATAAAGAGGCTCCTCTGAGTTCATAGATAGGCGCTGCTCAAGTCCGATAAAAGGGACAGGAAAATTTCCATGTTGCCATGGTCAATTTCTCACACAGTTTTAATAAATCTTCAAGATTGAGGGTTTTTATATAGTTATTAGTTTCCAATAAAAATTCCCCCTTATACGAGTAAGTATCTCTGAACTCTTGAATCAATTTTAATTCGACTTTCACAACAGAGTACTTTTCGCTATTTCGCTACAGGGCATTTTGATCAAGTTCTTTAAAAATACCTCGTTTAGTATCCCTTAAGTTAAGTTAATGATTTACTTATCAAAAAGTTTATAGGAGTTTGAAACTTTCTCAAACAAGACTGATTTATACCTCTCAGGCACTGCATGTTCTGAAACTGTCATTTCTTGAGAAATGAAGGTCAAGCGATAGAGACACGTACATCGATTTCGATGCCGGTATTTCAGCGTGGGACACAGGCTTTTTAAAGAGATCAGCACTCGAGAAACACGGGATGTGTGAGCTGACAGAAGCTGAGATACATGACGTATTCTGCTTCTTTCATCTTTTCGGTGCTAAGCAATCTCAAGTAATCCTAGTAGACCAGATAGATACTACTCGCGTGAGAGAAGAATGAGGCAAGTTTTAAAAGTACTAAGTAAAGTGTTTGATTAGCCTACGGAGAGATGAGAACACATCGCTTTAGAATATGAGAAGATATTAGCACGATAAATAATAACATTCATACCTATGTCCTGCCAATGAGCTGTTTTTGCTCAACATGGATTACGAAAAAATCGAAACATGACTGCTGTTACATGAACCTGCGCCCATCCATGATCGTCTCCACCATGGACTAACTTCATCAGTAATAACGGACATTTTCTGACGAGCCAAGTTGAAAACTTTTATACGAGTAATGTTAAGTACCATTACGTTCAGTGCCAAAATTAGAAACTGCATAGTAACTTTTTGAGAATTTTTGACGCATATTTTTGACACAGGATTCAAGTTTTGAGAAATTTAATGTTCGTCAAGATTTTCTGGAAAAGATCAAAAGCTGAATCTTACTTTAGTGTCACGAGCTGTATTATTATTTGTGACAAAGAGTTTGATTTCATTGATCGGGTTCAACACATTTTTCAGTTCATAAAATTATTTGATTTCAGATTTAGTGGTATTTTTCAGAATGATACATAATACACCGACAAAGGATTCATGAAACTCCCAATGATTCTTTCTACCTAGATCAGGAAAATAGTTGCCGCTGGAGGTTGCTCCCAGTTTTGCCTTCCCCTTTGTACACCCAAAGACACAAAACACGACCGATCGTTGCGCAAATTCTTACGAAAATTAACCTAGGCTCTGCGTGAGGCCTCTGCCCAGAGTCTGCGCTTGTGGAGAAGACCACGGACGGTCGACACAAAGGTACGATCGACAACGCATCTCAAGTCTCTTATAGCTTTCTCATTCATTTATGTCTACCTCAAGCAAACCAATCAATTCCAATACTTTAAGTACTCATAACAAATAATAATCGAGATATTAAGAATAAGAAAATTGAATTATTCTGACATAGAACCTATGAGCAGAACAAAACGAATCAAATTTCTCCGACACCAAACGACTCATTTCCACCAGAAAACCACTCATCGAACATCTTGAGCCATAGTCCACCTGCTAAATTGCCACGTTTAGCGGAGACCAGAATTGACCGGCTTCCAATAACCTACAGTATTATTTGCTAGTTATGGGAGTGTCCAACTATATCTCGGATCCATTGTTCGTACGCCTCGACGCGGGTGTAGACCCCAGGGACGCTGCGCTCCCCGCACCCGATGCCGAAGCTGACGACGCCCACCTGGTACCAGCGACCGGCCTTCTCGCACACCAGCGGTCCCCCGCCGTCACCCTGCGTACAGTAATTTCATAAGATTCGAAAAATCATTACTGTCATTGGAAGGAGGATGACGCTCGCCGTAGAGTTGTCGTCGGGCCTCCAGTATAACTCAGGGCGCTATACTGGAATTACAATTACAAACTTAGAACTATCAGTGGGATGAATTTAGCACTCGCAGTCCAGCTATCATCGGGGTCTCCAGTGTCACTTTTGGCTCAATGCTTCAGCTCAAATTACAAATGAATTACAATCATCAAGATTTAAAATTTCATTTCCAAAACCATGGATTTACGCTATCTTCATCCTAAAAACAAGCTTGTGTTGGTCTTGAAAATTAATTAAATCACCTGCAAAGGTAAGCATCAATATCTTCGGGATTTCAACGAGAGAAAATTTGTGTCATTTTGAAACACAAGACCCGACGCCTTATGGGAAGGGAACTACAAACTACGTTATTTCCTGTATTTAAACATCAATTCTACCTTTTATAATTATTACATAAGAGAAATTAAGCCCTACGAGATCTCTTTCAGCTTTTTTCCTTAAATA
Source organism: Orchestia grillus (assembly GCA_014899125.1). Lineage (NCBI taxonomy): Eukaryota > Metazoa > Arthropoda > Malacostraca > Amphipoda > Talitridae > Orchestia > Orchestia grillus. The sequence continues at coordinate 4,954 of VOMN01139843.1, read as the reverse complement.
TTCGTGATACTTGAACTTATTTTTGTTCGGCATTGCTACGACCTTGGTTTCCGAGCTCACATTTTTTGGAAACATTTATTGGTCGTCTAAAATTCTGAGCTGACAGCAGTCAACTTCAGCAATGCAAGCGTTAAAAACGTTACTTTTATCACAACAGTCCAGTAATCATTTTTTTATGCGGTGGTTTCACGATCGTTTCAAACTGATCTAAAATCGAATATGACATATTTTTCACCCTAATTCACCGTACAACTTAGCAGCACGCAAATTCTTTGCGCTCATCCTCATATAGATTTGTGGCTAAATATGGCCCCATATTCATTGTTTAACTCTTTTTTGCACTTTTTTTACTTGTTGGTACCTGCAATCCTGAGGAATATTACGAATTTATTAACGCTACTAAATTTGAGCAACGTTGATAACAGTAAAGAACTTTACTAAGTAAAACGCCATAATTTGTGCTGGAGGTCGCGACTACCGCAACAGATCGCAGGCCTCCGAGCGACGAAGAGAGCCGATATTGTCCGCCTGAAATGAATTCGCTTAGGCAAGCTCATGAATTTGGATTGAATGCACATGATTGCAAAGGGAAATTTCTACTTCAGTCGAGTTCTATTCCAGGATGCACTTGAGTTGCCTAAATAAAACTTGCAGAGAATGCTTGAGCATCGCTACGCTTGCCCACACAAAATAAATTGTCCAACTGAAAGTGTACGTCTTACGTTCGCAGAGTGCATTGTTTGACTAATTTTCCATAGAAACCATAGCATATTTTTGCATGGTAACAACAAGCTTCCCATGTAATATACGTTGGAACAAATTGGGTTATTTTCAACGAGAATGAGTACGCTGTTTCTTCAGTGGTACAAAGTAATAATCAATAAATTTAATCCAACAATCGTTAAATGCGATTATGCATTGACATACATAACTTCAAGAAATAAGAGCCAGTGTTGAATAAACCATTAGAAACCAAAATGAAAAAATTTCTAAATCATAAATGTTTCAGCTATTTTTCCTTATTTCATATTTTAAGAGGGCCAGGATGTTTTACATGCAGTTGAAATGTAAAGAAATTTTACGTCTCACTTTCAGACTTTTTTCGATATAAAAGACATCGACATAGAACAGATTAATTTCAGCAGACGAGTATGGAATAATTGTAAAACAGAAATTTTCATGATCATAATCTCTTATTTAGGACAGACTCGATCAATCATACCTGAGTTGTAAAACGCATATTCGAAAATTTTGAGAAGCCAAGTAAGTATGAGATCGAAATGGTGAATGCATTTTACAGTAACATCTCAGTCTGATTGATGTTTTCTCCACAAACCAATATTTTGCTTGTGATGTCGGTCAACCGCCTATGATGAGCACTTCGGATAATGCCAAAAAATGACAATGAATAACAAAACAATACTACGTTCATTTACCTGCGTCGCCTTATTTTCAAACATTCTTTGGCGAAAAAAGGGCATGAAAAACCGAAAAACTGATTAAGCACAAATCATTCATTCTGATGTTCTGATACTTTCTTTTATGGAAATTCGAAGTATTTTAAACAAAACAGGAATGGCGAGACATAAGGTCTTTGGTGGAATTTCTTGTGCAGTTATGTTGCCTATTCTGTATGTATTGCCTAATGATTCAAGGGTATACTAATCACGGGTTAATCCTAATTATAACACCAAATCAATACCAATTTGGAACTTAAACTTCATCGAACAAGTAGATAATAGACAACCGAAAGCAAAATCGGCACAGTGCTCAATGTTTCATTCGCAAAGTCTTCTATTGCTAATGAACTTGCGTACAAAAGTTACCCAAGAAATTCTTCATGAGAAGAGCAAACTCGTGGCAATTCTATAGGAAGCCCTGAGTCTTCTAAATTGATCACCGAGTCCTATTTGCTGCATTAAAAAGTCACCGAAAGGCACTGGAAATATTGGCGAGAGGGCATCCAATGATGCACCGCCGATCACCCCAGAAGATCAAAGGCAGCACCAAGAGACTCGTTCGCAGGAGTGCAATTGGAGTCATTCCAAGGGCGTCTCGGCCGCATCCCAATTGAACTGGCCTTCATCTTCCGGCTCTCTTAGATCTCTCGAAATTCGAAGCTACTCTTGCAATAAATTATATATATATATATATTGATATATATATGTATAGATATATGTTATACTTGTGTAAGCAGAAATTTCGTCTAGGCAGGAAAATTTTAGTAAGAAAAATTGGCAAAACAAATAGAAAAATTCAATAAAAGAATGTCCTTGGTTTTTAATATACAATGTATAAAAGAAAATATATATAAATAAATTTTTGCATAAAAGCGAAAGTTGATTGTATATAATATTGAAATTTATAAATATATATGGTTCTAAGATTTCGTTTTGAACCGTTAAGTCAAAGGTAGGATGATCAAAAATGCAGCAAAACATCAAAGTTCATTCATGAAAGATAGGACAAATATTCTTCATTACCATATGCAATGGAAACGTTTTTCTACAAATTTAACACAAAAAATGAAAAATTCAGCGTGATGCAAGAAGGTATCATTCATGAATTTGTAAAAATTTTCGCGCTCGCCCAATCTTGAATTGTAGTAAGAGGATATGCATGTACTGACTAGTTGACATGCCTCGCCAAACATGGCGGGACAAACAGTGTTCAATTCTTCAGATGTCCTCTTACTTACGATAACTCTAACGCGAAACAACGTTTTTTTCAGTATCACTGATACGGACTGCCTTAGGTGACAGTCTCGCTATTCCCACTACATAATAATAGTCCAGGCTTGCTTGGTACATCCGTCCGTGTAGCTGTCACACTCTTAAGGATTTAGATAGGAGAAAATTCCTGGGTCCGAATCCCGAATCAGCGAGACTGTCAGAGAAATCGGTCTGTATCAGTGATACTGAAAACATCAGTTCATATCCGATTTGTTGTCAGATTTGTCAGATTAAATCATTTTAATCTGACATCACTTCCCGCCATTTCGGGTTACGGAATATTAATTACACCGCTAGCACATATGGATGAACAAAATATATGTCTCAAATAATAACATATCAGTAAGAATTTAAGCGTAAACTGATTGTAGGTTGTCGATTGTATTGGTTCAATATGTAAAAAATTGTCAAAACTTTGTGTTTAATTTGAATTAACCGAATTTCGATAAGGCTTGTAATTTTTTTTGGTCGTAAACTTCGTCATTTTAATCGAGATTAAGAGATGCTCTAATTTTAAATTCTGAACAGCTCTATCGTGAAATCTTTGGAAAAACATTCACCATATCACATTCTGCTTCGCCCTTCCATCACGTCAGCCGTAACGTCACGCCCTTTTGTGGCAACGCAAGCTTATGCAGGCACTCACGTCACAAGCGTCCCGCCCTTCAGCGCCTGCGCAGATGGCCGTCGAAGGAAGAATGTAGCCAGGGCCGAACTGCTGGCGCAGGGCTGCTTGGCAGTTGTGGTTGTGCCACAGCGGCACCCCGATCTCCTTGAGCACCACGCTGTGACTGGAAGCTGCAGCAGAAGTGGCAAAATTTCAAATGACGAACACACAATGTACACTTTAGGAGCGGCGATGGAAGCTGAGGCAAAGAGGCATGCGTTGGAAGTTTCTAGGTGAGCTTCGTGCAGGAAAATTGTGAAGAGGAATTCTGAGAGCAGAGCTATGCAGACTCCAATGAGTTCCGCTGGGAGGCTTAATTTTTGATCGCAATACTTTCAATAATTAATGTACAAAGAATGACAATGTAACCATAACTAAATAACACCTTTGAAAAATTATCAATACAGAATAACTTTTATTAGTAGTTCCAGGCGTTAGTGAAGCAGCTTCTACAATGTTATGATACTTTTCTGCATACATATAAAGTTGGCTCCTAAAACGAGATACAAGTTGCGGAAGAAGAATACGTTACCAAATTTCATTTTAATTCATTTTTCAAATAACTTAATGAAACAATATCTACTTTATGAGCTACATTCTCATACATTACCAACTGCACGGATAATCCAAAAACTATACGCTCCCAAATATGTCATCAAGAAGAAATGGGTGACATAGCATTAAGAAATTATCTTTAGCTAAGCTTTATTATACCTGAGCAATATACACTCAAGCATTTCTCAGCTTGTACAACTCTGATTCTACCATTTCAATTCGATCGAGCCTCAGTCATTCGAAAGGCGGGGAATGAATGACTCAGAGCAGCAATGGTCCTCTTCACGCAACTAAAGTACAAGTACGGAAGAAATGAGCTAGGCGTCATGATGTACTCGGCTAATTCGTAGAGCAGTTAAGACTCAAATTCAAGCAAAATCTAGTTTCACTGTTCTCACTGTCAAAGCTGTTATATTGGTTTGTTAAGCCAAAAACATACAGCAGTTCAGTTTCAGCCGAATGATTTCTAGAAGTGGATGACTTTTATAAATCATAGTCATCATTTTACCGTAAAAATATATGACTTAACCTGGTTGACAAGTTGAGGTATGTCGACTTTTTTTGAGGTTCTGTTTTCTGACAATTTCATCTCATACACAAATGACACGTCCCATCTATGTGTACAGTTTCTTGAAAGAGAATGAACCTTTCATGTTCGTTGCTTTCCATTTTAAATAGCTGTATACTATTTTACTTTGAAGGGCTGCCTACAATGGTATGACTGGGCTCGCTCACAAGAATTTAAAATGAAATCCAAAATGAAATTCCTGAAGAAACAACTCAGAACATCAAAGATGGAGATTCAATTTGCACCGAGGCGGCCTCGAGCGGCCCCTAAAGGAGCGAAATACTTAAGGGATGTGTGTGTCTTTACAACATGTGCACATTTGAGGTCAAATGTTCAATGAACTTCTGCTATTAGTTTAATGGTGGATCTAAGACGACCAATCCATGGGTAACTTCGATTAGAGATATATAAAGAGTATCGTTTAAGTACATC
>VOMN01139842.1:0-15575 GCA_014899125.1 Orchestia grillus | reverse complement strand
CCATCACCCATGCCCCTATTCCGTGCACCAGGCTGCCCACGCCGCCGCCGAGCAAGAGCCTCGTAGGGAACATGGTTGTGGGGCTACTGCTGCAGCTGCTGGTGAGCATCTGGTCCGTGCTGACAGCGTGGAAGGGCGTCAGAGCTCACGAGTTCACCCCCCGCAGGAGGGAGGAGCTCCTGAAGCAGATCATGGCCGCTGCACCCGCTCGCAAAGGGCAGGTCGATGCAGAGGACGTCAGCTCGATGCCCCTCGCTGCCCTCTATCAGCTGCTTCAGGTACCGGTCCTGTCAGGTGGTGCCACCTCTCTTAGTTTGGTCTTTCTTGAACTTTTCGCCGGGCATTTTTAAAGAGTTGCTAGTACATGCACACGGTCTCAGCCTGTCCACTAAAGCACACTTTTGAATAACATGAATTAGGGTTCGTGATGTACGAGGAAGATTTCCACGTTTATTGCACGTGAGGACTGAGCCTAAATTTGCCGGGCATTAGTATGAGCAGCTCGTGAATTTGTAGGTATAAACAGAGCTGGCGGCTTCAAGAAGCGAGTGGGTTGCACATTGGTTCTCAAAGTTGAGCGTTTGCCCCACAGTGGGGAGCATGATTTTTCAGGGGTAAATTAACGCAACTGGCGAGGCTTGGGTCTAAGTTTTCGAGTTTTTCCTATCGTCTAAACATAATGCTGCGTGAAAAATTACATTTCCGATGTTGTTTTAAGTGAATATTTTCTATGAGGAGGGCATGGAGGCATCAGGATTTTAGAAGTGATCAAGTGACAGGGCAAAGCCAAGAAAAGTTTGGGGCTGCTGGGTTGGACAAATGACACAAAAATGTGTACGAGCGGTGGAAGCTAATTTTGCAGAGGCTGCTAGTTATCCACAGGTGCTGGCAAAATTTATTCGGTAGTGTTAGAGTCACGTTGAATAATAATGGGATACATCACAGAATTTTTTATGATAATCCATTATAGACAGGAAAAATTAATGGTACGGAGAAACGAGGTCAAGTTATATCGACTACTATGGATTAGTAAAACAAATCCAATTGAAAACGGATACCGAAAGTTTAAAGCAGAAGCCAAGCAGTTCTGTGGCATGAAAAAAATGCTTGTCACGGTGGAGTGTCCAAAGCGGTGAAAATATTTGAAAGAATTTAAACAAATACCTTTAAAGCAGTGAGACCTTTTGTAATGGCACCATAGGACCATCTTATCTATCATTAAATTACTTTGTAATAGCACTTTTGGACCACATTATCTATCATTAAATTATTTTATAATAGTACTTTTGGACCGCCTTCTATATCATAAAATTATTTTGTAATGGCCCTTTAGGACCATCTTATTTACCATTAAATTACTTTCATACGTGAATTGGATACATTTAGTAGGTGCTCATGCCAGGTTTTTGTGTTAATACAATGTCACAATTTACGAGCCGCGAGAATTTCATATAACGTGTTTTTTTAAGAGACAATTTTATGTACTACTCGCGTAATTTTGAAAGCGCATCAATTTGTAACATGCTTGATATTTAAATTTTAGTTGTTTAAGAGAGTGCATTACTGCATTAAGCTCAGTAAAAATGCACGAAATATTCAGCTAAAGTTTGAAAATGAAAACTAAACAATTTTTTAAATTGACTCCTCTCGATGCAAGTAGTATTTAATAAATTACTTCGAAAAACGTTATTACATCAGTTAAATTAAGAAAACACCCGCGCAAGGACAATGGGCTTGATGAGTTTTAATAATGCCATGATTATGACCGAGGCAACCAGCTGTGTATGACGTGAGATTGCGTTTAGCGTAACGCTTTTGTCGTAAATGAATGTACACAAGACTAACCATTCGATAGTTAATTAGACACGTTGGTCAATTGCAAAATTCAAGTCCCATTGCTATAGTGGCAGCAAATGCAATACAATGCATGGAGCGGCCAAATTATTTGAAAAATTTGTTGCCTTGGTAATAGTGAAATTGCATGAAGAATGAACAGAAGCATTTTCATTTTAATCCTTTATGCATATATGGTACAATTTTTCTTATTTTGTCACAAATTGAAAATACTTCCATGAATTCTTCATTTAATTTGATTTTATTAAGCTAATAATTATTTCACTATATCATTTTTATCCGTTCGCAACAATGAACGCATCATTTTACGCCAAGGGTTGGGGGTCTAGAAACCCCCCAATTTCGACCTCACTCCCATGAATCAGTAGTGTCCAAATCTCGAGCTCCTGGCAGGCGTGCCTGTGCACACCCACCACTCCAACCAGCGCACTGTGGTGATGCTCTTTTGTTCAGACCTCCTCACGTGAACAGCGAGTGTGCTGGTGCATCGACAACAAAACTGTATTAATATTCCACTGCTAAAGCCTTGTCTAGAGTTTTTTTCGTAGTCACTTATTTAAAAAAACTCTTTTGCTGCGTTACGGGCATCGACAGCAATAATGTGTAACTTTATTATAGCACTGCTCGATCTTTGTCAGAAAATCTGATCCATTTCAAAGAGGCCTTTTGTTGTGCTGTGGTGAGTCATGTAAAGCTGGGGACGCGTGCGTGTCCCTCAGCGGTCCTGAGTAAATTTAGAACTGACCAGGCCTGCCCATGCGGCTGAAAGACCTGGTTAACTGCGTTAAAAAGTAGTGTAACTTTCGTGTATTGGCTCATTTTTGGCGGGCTGAATCAGAGTTCCTGATCCTGTTCGTGCCCCTGCATGTGCCGTCGCATTACAATGCATGCGTCCCAGCAGCAAGCGCTTTGTTCACAACGCAGCCGCCCTTGCAGACTCACCCCGAGCTGCTGCAAGGGGCGGCCCCCCAGCAGCCCCAGCGCCCTGCGTCACGCCACTCCATGGACTACCGCGAGAGGGTGTGCAGGTATCTCTCCAAGGCGCACGAGGCGGACCCCGTCTCCACTCAAGGGTAATTGACAGAGCTTATTCTCATGCAGCAGCCATTTTGGATTCGAATTCAAAATATACTGTGACGTGTGCACGAGTCCTTGAGTGTGCTGGGAAGTCTGTGAAAAAAGCCTGGACATGCCTGTTTCATTCATTGCAGGGGACATTGTTCGTTGTTCAAAAATATATTCGTGAGGTAACGTTTATTTTTTATGATGGTTGCTCTTCAATTTTAGTATGAAAATGGTACTGAACAGGCATTTGGAATATTGGCTGAGGAATAAAGATTTATGCAAGTTGCTGCTTGAAAATAATATTATGAAACGTTAAAAGGATAAAGGTATTACTTAAAGTGTGCGATTGTATCAAATCTGAAGAACCCGTCAGAAAATGAATCCGTCAGAGAGATGGTATTGAACTAAAATGTTATATAAGACTCTTTACTGAGTTTTTGATAAAGCTAATTCGATCTTAGGAGGTCAGTGAATCATTTTTTATAATGTTTCACGTTCCCTCCCGTCTTGACGGGAAATTAGGCTTCTCTGGGGCGAGTTACAAGCCGAGAAATATTTAATTTTAATTTTTAGACGTCATGGAATAGACCAAAAAGTATTCTTCTTTGATTAATTGACAAAAATGAATGTTGCGCTCGGGTGGATTACTTGTTTTTATGGTTTTACTTGTATATGTGCACATATCTCAGAACAGCGAGTATTGTTCTTTCTGTTTGATTAGTTCTTTTCATTTCCTGTATCACAAGTAAAATTAATTACCTGTGTCTCATATGATGTTTCTCGTGTTGGATAAGACTTTTTTTAATCGAAAAAATCGTAAGCGATATTTGCTCTCCTGAGCGACTCAAAAATGCTATTCTCAAAGTTCAATCCAGATTTACTGGATTCTGATATTCAACCGTGGTTACAAAATGAAAAATGCTTAGTACAATTAACCCAGCAGGGAAAAGCAACCTTGAATTGTGCTAGGTTTCGGGATTTTATCGAGCCCTTCAAAGATTCATTTCTGCAACACGCCCTATAGTTCTAGTAAAAACAAAGGCCGTGCACTGACGGAGGGGCAGGCTTTATAGTACGGTGAGTGTAGAGATACTTGAGTATTCCGCAATATTGTATTCGTATAATTTGCAGGAACGGATCTCCAACGCCCTGCCACTCGAGCACCCTTAGAAGCCAAAAGCCGCCCCCGCCTGGAGCAGCGCCCGAAACCAAGATGGCCGCTACGCAAAACGAAGAGTCCATCAAATCTCAACCGAGGGAGCGATTGGCATCACCAACTTTGAGCGCGAAATGTCAAAGCCACAAAACTAGTCTCTCGACTTCATCTTCGTCGTCATCTCCAAAGCTTAGAGCTTCTTCTGATCGCACGTTGCCACCAACGCGAGAGGGAAACGAGGAGCCTGCTGTACAGATATTGCCTCCGCATAAACCAAGTGAGGTAGAAAACTCGCTCGATTTGAAAAAATCCTCTGACGTTGACAACTCGTCTTGTTCCAAAGCATCATCTAATGGAGAAAAATCATGTGAAATCAATGAAACATCTGATAGTGAAAAATCGTCGGAAAGCAATGAATCAACCAATGCTGAAAAATCAGCTGATGTTAAAGAAACAACTGTCGCTAAAAAGTCAGGAGCTGATAAAATACTTAATAATATACAGCCTCAATCTCTTGTTTTAGGGTCGAAAACATTACCGCCGTTGTCCACACATTTGATCAAACCTTCAGATTTGGCACCCAAAAGAGCTACCCAACAGATGAGGAGATTTTCCATGGGAGCAAAACTTTCGTCTTCCCTTCAGAGAGATCCTGAATACAATGTTACCTTTAGAAGCACTCTGGACAGACCTCCTCCTGTACCTAGAAAAGAATATGGGAAACCTAAATTTGTTCTCAATGCCGATGTTCATAGGATGCTTAGGAAGTCAGAAATGCAAATTAATGGGCGACCACGTCAGGCAAGAAGTATCAGTGACTTAGGGGACGTGAACAGAAACTTAAATGTGAATGAACTCACCTGCAAAGACCTTCCTTGCAAAGGACTGAATGAAGTAAAAACTCACCACACAGACTCCTCTACGGAAGACAAGTCTTTGAAATCGAAAGTTTCCTCGCAAAGAGAAACGGGAAATCTTTCAAATTCAACTAGATCTAGAAGTGCTTCAAACCCTCCGCGGATACTAAAGAAAAAGGATCGCAAACCACCACCAATTCCAACTGCAAAAGAAACCTTAGTGCAAGGGCCTCTAAGTACAAACGAAGAGAGCGAAGAAAAATTTACTGGGGAAACCAACGCTTCAAAAAATCGAGATACAAAACATAATGAAATTTCCACTACTTTTGATGCCGGGTCTGTTTCTGTCGGTCAAAAAGGACATTTAGAAGATGATGATCTTTCTACAGATGTCGGTTCTGACGGAAAACTTCCTTTTAGTGAATCTCCTTCCCTGCAGATGGTTCATGGTGGCGAAGGTGTCACTCCCAGGAGTGTGCCATCCAGCGATAGCGGCGTCTCTAGTGTCCTAGGGAGCGATGATAACATCAGCTCTGATGATGCTAGTCCTCCTGAGAGCCACGTTGGCATCGTCGAAGAAAGTTCAGCCGATAAACAAGCCAGCGATCCCGAAAAAAGTCTTAGTCGAGATGAAGAGGTCAGTAAGAATGAAGTCGCACCTTCTCAAAAGTCTGACAGGCCTGTCCAATCATGTCCATTAAAGGATGACAACATCAACGAAGATGGTAAAAGTGAGAAGAAAATCCCCATCGAAAACGTTAGTCATTTTGAGAAGTCTGTTCCCAGTCATGAAGAGAGCGAACTTGAGACATGTGTCGGTGATAATGAAGTCGACTCTCCTGTAAGTCTCTCAGGAACGACTTGCGAAATTGAAAATAATGAAAAATGCCTCGCCGATTCGAATGACTCAAGTTCTGCGACGATTGATAGGGAGACTTTTTCTGATGCAGGAGAAGTTCATTCTAGTGCGAAGTTTTCTCATGCCTCTCCTATTCTACCAGAAAAGGATCAAGGTGGTAAAATTTCTTCTGATGGAGTTAATGACGCTGAGGAACCAAAAACCAGGGAAGTTCCTTTCGTGAAGAGTGTAATTCTTAAAAACAAGGACTGCCCTACAGAAAATGTACGAGCAAATGAAAGTCGTAAACAACAGCTTGACTCGGCTTCAGAGTCTCTTCAGAATTTTGAAAACTTTTCTGGTACGGCTCCTGGCTCGTTGAAATCATCTGGAGCTAAGTCCTTGCCTGTCACTAGTTCGAATGAAGTTAAAATTTCTTTCCGTAGTCTAAGAGATGAAACTTCCATCCCGCCCTCTTTTGGGTCTATCAAAAACAACAAATCATTCGAACAAATACTGGGAGCAATTCTGAGCAGAGCCCATAACCTTACATCATCCAAACCAACTTCAATCCCCGGTTCAAAAATATCCACAAAATCTTCGTCTTCGAAAACTTCCGACAATGCAAATAATATTCCAGTGTCCCAAGAGTCTCAGGCGCAGAAGAACAAAGAAAAAGAAACAGTAAAAGGATCTTCAAACAACCTGTCGGGGAAGTCTCTCAATATTGAAATACGGCCTTATAAATGCCGGAGTATCAGAGAGGAAATAAACTCCTTAAAGAATTAAGAGCGCCCAATTAAACCTGTAAGTTCAGGATTAACAAAAATCTCCCGTTTTTACTTCAGTCCAGTCACCTCAGCATCACCAGCGCCGATTGCTCTGTGCTGATCATAAGCGATGTCAGTGACGTGGCGTACCTGCGCTCGACCTGATTGTTATTTGTAAATATTGTAGGTACTATTACGCTAGTCTTCAGAACCATAATAAGCTTTTTTAATCGAATAAGCGAGAAAATTCTGGTGTAATTTATAGTTTCTTCAAGGTAAAAAATTCAATTTTACGATGCCCGTTTGTTATAAATTGCCCGTTTTTATGAGGAAGTTCCTTCATTTCCCTCGGAGGGAAACTTTCCAGCCTCAGAGGCTCTCCGTTTCCGTACAGCCAACTCTCCTAGACCGAACTTCCTTTTCCGTGAGTTTATCAGTACAAATTTACTTCGGTAATTATCTCGTTGAAATCAAAGAAGTGATTCAGATGTACATTCAGGCAAGTTCTCGAACTTCACATTAATTTTTACCATACGGTTACTGAAGAATATTTGTAACTGAGGATTGCTCGCGTCGATGCGGCCAGTGTTTCCTTCTGTATGTCTTAACTTCATGGTTCATAAGGATATATCGTACCTTATTCGAAATTGAGAAATGTTTATTTAAGTGACAGATGTTGCAGTAATCACAACTGCCTTTTGGGAAATCATCTTGAAGCCAATTATATTCCAATATAAATTAGATTATTGAAATGTATGTTGGTAAGTCATTGTAACAATCATGTGATTTTATGTACCTTAATTATTGTGATTTACAAGTGGGTTTTTTAAAAAAACTTTATAGCATTATTCACTCTCGATCAAAGCCCACGAGAACCGTTCATGTGAATCATAATTGAATACAAGTACAGTAAAGCTACAGGCCTACAGGACTACGCTTGAGCTGGTGGCTGATTGGCCAGACTCTGGGGCGTGGCGTCTGACGTGTGTGGTGTTAGAGGGCCGAAGTGAGCTGGGTATAGAGTTTTTTGATTTTTAAATCAATGGAATTGCTTTTTGACTCAATTACTGCATTCTTTAGAACAATATTTGTTTATTTGGATCTATAATGTAATAATATCTTGTGAACTTATTTATTTCGATTGTTTTTTGTTTTAGAAAAGTATGACCTTTATTATTAAGATTTTCAAATATGTTTTTCACGCTGTAATGATAATTATTTCCTCATTGTAGCTCAAACTGGTCGTTGCTGTAATATTTTAGTATATTAGTAAATACTTATTGATGGTTACTGAAAGTTAATCCTTTTTTTCGAAGACTTTTCAAATCGTTAGCGACGTTCAAAGTACTACTTCGAATAGTCAATTCGCTATCTTGGCCTCCGCGTACCTCCATTGCTTTGCAGAAATAGAAATAAGCAGATTATCCGACGTAAGGAAGGGCCTCAACAAAAGAAAGAGGAACAAGTCGTTCAATATAGAGTTCATGAAATACGTGGTATCTTTGAACAGGCTCATACATATTCATGGACAAGCCTAAAATTTATAGTTTCAAAATATTTTGATCTGGAGATCTAATTTTCAGTCGTGTGGACGTCATAATCATTACATCGTGTCTCTCGTATCCATCATATGTTATAACATAGTTTAACCCCTTCCCAAAGAAGATTTTGACAAACATGTCCTACATTGACGTGAATTTTGTTACTTTATTCAGCTGTAAGAGTACACTCGGAAATCGTCGGTTTATACTGGGAGAGGCCAAGGAAAGACAAAACTCATTTCAAGGTCATGAGATTAAAAATTAAAAGCTTTACGCGTTTGCTTGTCTTTTACAATACCAAACAGGGCAAAACGAGACAACTCCATGCGCGTGCTACGTGCTACAGACGTCTCACCAAAAAGTATGCGCGATACAAAAAAAAAGCATTTGGAATTTGTGTCAACTCAGATTTAGAACTGCTGTATCTCTTATTTTCGCCAGGTATATTACCGGTACCTTTAAATATAAGTTCTTACTTCAATTCATACTAGTAGTCTGCACGAAGGGGAGGAGAGATTTTCAGTTTTATTGGTCTGAATGCTGAGGAGTCCAATAAAATATAGTCATTGTTCATAATCCAATAGTTTAAAAAAAGACACTTGCTAATCTCGTGCGAGAGTATGGCGTAACTGTTAAATTAGCCGTAAGTAGATAGCGCAATTGGAGTCGATTTACGCTTGCTTTTGCTTCGAAAATATTGAATTACCAAGAGTGAGAACATTTTTTGAACCTGTTCGTGTTCTGGTGAAGTCCAAAATGAGACTCTGGGAGAAGGTTAATAAATGGATGTTAGAACAAACGAATTCATAAATGTGCAGGGTGCAATGGCGCGGTAGAAACGTAAGGACTAACGGAAAAATTAGCGAAGGATAAAAATACTGAACAAATATAGCGATGGCATAAAAAGAACGAAACTACAAGAAATTGAAGATTTATTGAAAAAGTGATAGATTTTTGGTCATCGTACGATAAACACTTGAAGTTGTTGAGCAGAAACATGATCCACTCTTTACCTTAGCCGAGTTCAAAATTGGTGACGAACAAATGACGTTGCCGAAGAGAAACGAGGGTAATTAAAACGAACAGTTCATGCTGAGTACATTCAGTACATAAAGTTGTTAGTACATTCAGTCATCGTAACGTTCAGCAATAAATTAGTTAAAATATTGTGCTCATAGACAGTAAATCTCAATCCAAGTTTCCGCGAATTCATGCTCTTCATGCGCGAGTTTAAGTATTTCAAACTACCTAAACAACTGAGCTGTAACTCGTGAGACGCACGATCGTGTCTGTGTCGCTCGCACGGATGAGGGGCACCGCGAGCGGCTACAAGGGTACTGGGTACATCAGAGGGCCGCCACATATAAAAGGGAGCCCTGCTGCAGCAGCTCTAGTTGCCCTCGCAGGTTTCCAGTGGCAGCCAAGACCCGTCACGGCGACGGGAGCAGTCATTTCACACCGACGTAAATTTTATTCTTAAGTTATTGTAAGACTCTGCGGAACTGCGTTTGGGACCGTAGAGCTAAAGTTGTAGCATAACGATTAACTCGATTCCTTTCTGAAGAAGCTGGGGGACTCTGCGGGACTAAATTCAACAGTCCCGTCCAAAATGAAGGAACAAATATTAAAGCTGTAAAATTTGAAACGCGTGAGCTCAATTTTCCTGAAATTTTTACTCCATGCATAGGTGTAAAGGTGCACGGTACTTTGATTTTAAGCAAATTTTTCAGTGACCAGAAATGATACAATGCAAGTTATGAAACTTTTATTTACTTATAGGTGTCCAAAGTTGAGGAACAATAATAAAAATATTGAAGATCGTTTTAAAACATCCTGCTTTTTTATAATTGTGAGATTAAGATAGAGAAAATAAAGATCACTTAGAATCGCTACAGCATTTGTGACTATGACAGAAAGTCTGCAAGTGGATACAGTTACCAAATCAGAAATATCAAATTTGCGAAGGAAAAACTGTACAATTGAAGAAATTTTTAATGAGATTAATCGTTCTAAAATTGTTGTGAGACAAATTCTGGAGCTTGATAATGAAACTCGTAGGCTAACTAACGCGAGGAAGTCGGGTAGACCCAAGAAAATCACAGCAAGACAGGCAGGATTATGCAACGCCCAGCGCTTAGAAACGATTTTCTAACTGCGGCTAACATTTCTCAGATTATTGAAGATGACGTCCATGTTTCACGGCAAACTGCGTCCAGAAGATTACTTGAAATAAGTATCCATACATGATCTCCTCGGAAAAAGCTTCTGATTACGTAAAACAACATGGGTCGCGAGATTGTCATTTGCGTACATTCACGTCAACTCGACAGAAGACTGAAACCCGGTATTTTCTAGAGATGAGTCTAAATTTAATCTATTTGAAAGTTATCGTAAGCATTTTGTACAAAGGAGATTTATTAAATGAATGGAATGTACCTTTATAAAGAAAGACAGGTTCTTGGGAGCCGCGTGATGGTTCTCAGCGTCATTTCACGCAGGCCACGTATCTCGCGTACGCTAAAAGTTAATCCAGCTTTCAACACGGATGAGTTGGAAAAAAATGTTCTACCACTGTTGAAGAATTCAAGAATTGAAAATTGTGTATTTATGTAGGATGATGCACCCTGCCATAAAGCACAGTTGGTTATGAATTATTTAGAGGAGCAAGAAATAGGGGTTATTGACTGGCCTCCTCAAAGTCCAGACATGAATCCCGCAGAAAACTTGTGGAAGACTCTAAGAGAAATTGTCATGACGAGAGATGTACCCCAATGGTGGAAATTTGTGATATAAATCACAAGAAAAATGGGTTAAAAATTACTGATAAGAGTTAGGATTTCATGAGCTACTGACTATGTAGATATCCGCGCCAGTAATTACAAACAAAGGTCGTTGGGCTAAATGTTGAAAATAACCTTTTGTATTTTTTTTTTTTGCTCTCGCGTTCAATAAAAAAGTTCCCTTTGTTTCTTGATTATCAACGCTCTTGAATAAAACGTTTCGCTGCCTTTATTGTATTATTGCTGGTAACCTGAAAATGTGAGCACTCTGCATGTTTATATTCGATTATAATTTCGGAAAAATTGAGCTCATATTTTTTAAATTTACAGTTTTAGTATTTGTGCATTAATTTTGGACGGGACTGTAGTTGTGTTCTGCGACCAGAGCTATAATATTAGAACTCCTGCCGCTGCTCTAGGTGTGGTTAGTGGGGCTTACGTGACTAGAAAAATAATTTTCAATCTAAAGAAACAAGTACAACTCTTAGATTATTATTATAATTCGATTGCAATAATCTAGACTCCGAGTATTCCTAGGTGAAGGAAATATTGCTACGAGACTCGTTTCACTGACTGTACGTTAGGACTGCATTATATAGAGCTGCTCTTGTAATAGTAATAACCGTTAGCACCATATTATGTACTTAATTGGATGATCATATTGAATAATTATTGAGAATTAGAATTCATAGAGAGAAGAGTTCCATGAGCATCAAAAGGTATGGAAACACGTAGCTCAGACATTTCATCGTAGTCCACGTAAATCATTGCAGTACTTATACGTCGCACATACGGCAGTGCTAAACAACGAACGGTAGTCTATGAAAATGATATTGGATGTTTTTTTCAATGAGTTTCTAAACAATGAGTTCTCAAGTCCACATTTTTACTTCTGTCAGTTCTCGAGATTAGGTCTAGCTGCTTGACTGACTGTTACTGTCACCCAGAACGTCCCTTTGTATTGCAGGATGGTGAGATGTTCTTGCTTCGCCCTGCCTTAGTTGACACTTCTAGATAAAAGCATCAAAATTAGCTTATGAAAATCTATGAACTACTTTCTACCATGCAATTAATTTCAGCCGGTAAAGTTTTGTTATCGCAAAGTCGGGATGAGTGAGAAATTTGCCAGCCTTATCGGATTAAAAGTAGAATGATGCCTGCATGCAAAGAGGCACGCCTGAAAAATAAACTGAACTGAAATTTTTTCGTGCAAAGTTGAAATTTTTTTCAGCGAAGATGCAACTAAACCTAAGAACAATCAAAATTTCTTCAAATCAGTGCTTTAAGAAATAAACGTTGTGTAATTCAATACATTTCTGTAACCGTTGGGATGTTATGTATGAACTTTTACTGATTTGTATTCATCCTTTATACACGGATCTCAATCTATCAGAAGAGGAGAAATAGATGAATCTCATTGTTTTCGGATAGATTAGATTGATAGATCTCTTCCCATTAACACTGGAGAGATACGAATATGGACGTTCAATTGAGATGGACCAAATGAATGAATATAATTAGATTGGAGTGGGATTAAATCAAGTACATGAAAGACCATAGACTTCGAAAAATAGATCACGAAGTTGAAGATCTAATTTGTGAGACTAACGACCGCCCAGGACCCATCTTGTTGGCAGATCGTTCTCACGTTAAGCAGACTGCTTAAGCGTGTGAAAGCAGCGTTGTTGACGCTGTGGTTAACAAATAAACCCAGTTGATGTTCGCAAAAATCTGCCTCACAAAGTCACAGTCACCACATGGACGTGCGCAGCATGCGCCCGCAACGTGACCCCAAGCGCCGTGGTCAATGAGTAGCAATTGAAGCTCATTGAGATTCCATCGTCACAACCTGTACTTGACCTTCATCGTCTGCTTTATCTGCCTGTCTCATTCCTTCATCGTCTGCTTTAGCTGCCTGTCTCATTTCCTACGGACTTTTATCCTCCCTTGGCTCATTTTTTGTAGTGTTTTTCGGGAGCTCTCATTTACGGCTATTTTCCTCTTCGCTGAATTTTACTGTTAATGTTCATTCGACTTCTCTGCGAATTTTCAAAGAAGTTTCTCAGCATTTGTCTAAGGTTCAGGTTTAATTTCTTCCCTTCCATTTCCGTTCCCTCTCCATTTGTGTTTTGAGTGTTTTTAGCGGACGGATACGTGTCGATAGAGATGAGAGCGACGGTGCACGAGGCCGCTGGTTAACTCTGCCCGCTCCTCCGCCGCGTATTGTGTGAGCAGCGATCAGGGAAAAGCTCGACCATCTTCAGACTTTTCGCGTAGTT
Source organism: Orchestia grillus (assembly GCA_014899125.1). Classification (NCBI taxonomy): domain Eukaryota; kingdom Metazoa; phylum Arthropoda; class Malacostraca; order Amphipoda; family Talitridae; genus Orchestia; species Orchestia grillus. The sequence continues at coordinate 2,435 of VOMN01139842.1, read as the reverse complement.
GCAAGGTAGTTCAAATTAATAAAAAACCACGAGTAATGCCTAGTAACTTGAAAGGGATTTAAAATTCATCTAAATGGAAATTCTGTGCTGTCCAATCGCGATGTGCAAGCTGCAGGGAGTGGTGTCCCTTCATCTAAGTCAGGACTTCTCCTGTGCGACCAACTCGCATTTCTGACTTGCTTTGAGGGGAATACTTGCAACCGAAGAATGTATATGTCCATCAAATATTGATGTTGTCGTTGATTTCCAGCCTTTTGGCACAATATTCATCTTTCAGGATTGTCTTTCAATAATAACGTGCGTAGTTTCTCAATAAATACGTTGGTGATCCTGCACTCTGTTGCCCTCTTTAACACTTTGACTACGATTCTCCACACAGGTAAAATGATATGCCGACAAATATCTCTGCTGTGAATTGAAAATTGAAGGATTTTGGTTTCACCAATTTGGTTACTCTATTAATTTTCTTTCGAATCAGAACCAGCTTATTCGATTGATGAACACAAATTTGAAGCTAACTCGAAAATTTGTATTTATCCATGATAGTGCTTTGGTTACATTAGGTCAGGTTAGATGATCGCGTGTACCATATATGATCCACTCCGGAAGCAAAGTGTTCACCTTGACGAATGACAAGTTTCAGAAAGTTTTAATTAATAAAGTTTGGCATTAAACACTAGAAATAGGTGATCAATTTATTTCAAGCAGATGTACCAACATCTGATGCGAATAACGGAATGCCAAGCAAAGGCGACTACGGGTCGTTCACTGCAAACCGCAACAATATTTGTTTCCCGAAATAGTTACGTCAAGATGTTTTATGACTTGTCTATAAGAACTAAAATAAAAACATCGTCGGAATAAAGTTTAACCTATCCCTCAGGTGTCTTATTGACCTTAATTTCATTTGTTTCAGAAGTGCAAGAATGACCACAATGTTCCACATTGTACAGCTCGTGCTAGTGGCCCTGGTGGTTAGATTCGCTGAAGGCAACGTAGTCGTCTTCCTGGCTGACGACCTGGGGACTGAAACAGAGGTAAGTAAGCTAAGTTTATTACTGAAACTAGAGCTGATGGTAAATCCCTTATTCCGGTGCCTATTTCAGCTCAGTACGTGACGTTACTATAGTTACCTATTTAACCCATTCCAAGCGACAGATATCCTAACCAATTCTGAAAATTTTAGAACTGGTCATACTGTATACAGTCTTCCCCCGCTGTCGACGACTTACGTAATGTTTATGAATCGTAGGCGCCGCTTTAACGTAGTGGAAAGAACAACATAGCGACTAAATATCGATGTACAACTATATTGACCTGGTTTTTGAATAATATAACACCTATGGTTCCCCTTCAAGGAAATGGTTCAATTCCTTGGTTTAATTAGACGTATGAGGTAAGCTTGAGGCTTGGTTTGACATTTAATTTGAGGTATGAGGTTCATTCTTCTTATACCTCGATTTCTCCAGCCAGTGATAGTCTCGCAATCACTCCATATCGTATTGAAAGAATGGATTAAAAGATTTCATCAATATTACCAGTTTTCTTTACTAATTTAGTTACGTTTGTCCAATCTACAGAGTTATATAGATTTCAGTAGCATAAGTAATTAGTGCATTCTACTGAAGTGCTATAAAATTTTTATGATTGTGAGAATTCTATGATGTCGAGTTCCTTCTTGCACACCTAGTACTAATGCATGAAATTGCTCTACTCTCAGATTTTTTTTCGTGACATCAAACTACTTATAAATGGTACATTAATGTTACTCCCCTATTCTGCATACGAAGTTCCCATGTTATCTCGAGGGTAATGAAGACGTAGATTGTAACGTCTGTTGCGTAGGTGTAGCTTTTCTGTTCATGAAAAAATAGGCTGCTAGAGGAATTATAGATAATATTCGAATTTATTTCAATTTAAGAGTTACGGTTCTCAATTTTCTATCAGAGAATGGCTTCGTACTTGTATCATTTAAATGTGTCACACTTATTTCATTTGTGTTTTAAATTACTGAAAAGTTCAATATTTTTAGAAATCTGCGGTTAAACGACTCAAATAATAATATTCACACACTAACTTGTAACTTCGTTGATACACATGGGTGTCAGTACAGCCGTACTGAAAGGATTGCTTTCAATGAAGGACTATTAACATAGCATACTTCCATCCAACGAGAACAGACATACTCGTACATTTGAGAAACTTTTCATAATTCTGATAATGACTTCCTCTGCAAGAGATTTTTAACTCCATTTATCAAATTCATGAACCTCTGAGTTATTATTGCAAAATTTGCCAATTCCTCGATAAAGTTGATCTAACAAATGAAACGACTCAAACTATATTTCTTTTTCCCCAGATGTATGGAGTTCATGCTTGCAAGACCCCACACCTTATGTCACTGGCGAGACGCGGTATCGTGTACGAGAGGGCAT
>VOMN01139828.1:0-23989 GCA_014899125.1 Orchestia grillus | reverse complement strand
TTAATAAGTATGAGGAGCTCAATAAACGTAAGTTCAAACATTTGAAGCGTGCATCGTAAGTTTAAATAAGTATTAGGAGCTCAAAAAACGTAAGTTCAGGCACTTAAAGCGTGCATTGTAAGTTTTAATAAGTATGAAGAGCATCAATAAACGCAAGTTCAGGCACTTAAAGCGTGCCTCGTAAGTTTAAATAAGTATTAGGAGCTCAAAAAACGTAAGTTCAAACATTTAAAGCGTGCATCGTAAGTTTTAATAAGTATTAGGAGCTCAATAAACGCAAGTTCAGGCACTTAAAGCGTGCTTCGTAAGTTTTAAAAAGTATGAGGAGCTCAATAAACGTAAGTTCAAACACTTAAAGTTGAAACATCGTAAGTCTAAATAAGTATGAGGAGCTTCCGAACGATGCTCGAAACCTGGCGCATTTTTAAAATGGGGTAATAATCTCACCCAAATGCTGCAAGACAGGCGCATCTATTGCAACCTTTCACAGCGACACAAACACTTTCGGGAACTATCAACACGTTACAGAGTGAAATGAATAAACTTTCTGATTAGGAAACAATTTCAGAATTCACAAGCGAAGTACCAGACCGTAACTGAGATGTTGTGAGATCTCCAAAGATGACAGGGAGGTAAGCTCGACTCGACAACAGACGTGCCGGAGAGCCCGAAATGCGAGTAAACTTTAATATTTATCAACGCTCGGATGTACAGACGCATGAACAAGATGACTCTTCTGGCAAACCAGAGCAACACACAGCAACGAAAAGAAGACCGATTAGTTTTTTTGGTCGACGGGTGACAGGATTATACAATAATTTTTTTAAATCTATTCACACTTCTGCTTGATTTGAACACTCTTTTAAAGTTCGAATCCCTCATTGTTCTGTCGGAATACGCGGCATCAATAAATTAAAATTCACTCAGAATTTTAACGAAAATTAAAAGAAATACAAAGATGTCTAGGCTGCGTCTAACAAGTATACCATGTTGTGTCTATCGAGCAAGTACACGTACGGGGCTGTGTTTCTAAAGAGTACACCAGGCAGTGTGTGTCTTACAAGGACACCAGGCAGTGTGTGTCTAACAAGGACACCAGGCAGTGTCTGTCTAACAAGGACACTAGGCAGTGTCTGTCTAACAAGGACACTAGGCAGTGTCCGTCTAACAAGGACACTAGGCAGTGTTTGTCTAACAAGGACACTAGGCAGTGTCTGTTTAACAAAGATGCCAGACAAGTGTCAGTCTAACAAGGACACTAGGCAATGTCCATCTAACAAGTGTAAACGACTGTCTAACAAATATACCGTGGCAAGTTATGTCTATTTAACAGGTTTACCGTGGCAGGCTATGTCTACCTAACAAGTATACCAGGCTGTGTGTATCTAAGAAGTACACGGATCTGTGAAACTATAACACAGCACAAACAGTAACGCACAAAGAAAAATGTTCTTACCATGAAGTCGGCAGTTGCACTTCAAAACGATGTCTCAGGTATTCTCAGGAGCGAGAGAAGTGTTAAGCCTCTCCGTTCGTACGCAACTGATTCTCGTCATGCAGGCTTCCCTCCGAATAAGGGACGAAGATTGACGCTTTCTCACTCACCTATTATTACTTCCACACATATTTTCTTGTAATCAGACAGTTTCTCTCGACACTGATTTTCAGCTCAAAAGTTTTGCAATTCTTAAGGCATAAATACACTTATCAACACCAATTTTAAGCGCTTCATGTTCGTCGCTTGAAGGTTTTCATATAAGCTTCAGAACATTTTTCGATCACTGCGCTGTAGAAAGTTTTTGTTTATTCTTCACGGCATCGGTTTTGAGGAGTCGCTGTGCACTGCCCTAACAGCATTTATTCAGTCTGTTTCAACCGAACAAATGACAGCGACCTTCAGGAATATCTTGATAATCTAAGCCTGTATTCACGCTTAGGAGGCCACTCTCATCCTATTTTAAAATGTGATTCGTGTATACCGTCAGTACTTTCCGTTGACACATGCGCGTTATTGATATGTAAGTGGCCTTAATTCTCTAAACTGTCCTACACGGTCGATTTATCTCACGCCATCGCAACACGACACTTGAACCAGTGATCACTGAGAGCAGTCTCACACCTCAGAAACTTGTCTGCTCATCTTATTCGATTTATGGCTACACATTGATCCACAGTCGCACTCGCAGGAACATCGGTGGATTTTGCTATCCCTAAACTCAGCATAGATCAGTATAGTTCATTCAAGTTAGCTATGAGACCGCTTCGTTTATATGGCTATTAAAAGATGTAACTTACATTAGGTGGACTAGATTAGGTGGACTAGGTTGGGTTAGGTAAATTATGTAACCTCTCCAAATCCCTACCAAGCGAACTTCCCATCCACCGTGCTACCATTTATCTTCAAGACGGAATAGTTTGAGAATCATTCCATTCCGCGAAAACTTCAGCGTTATAACGATTTTACGATAGCGAAAATATTTAGCAAACACATTTTTTATCTAAAGGAGAGGTTGGCGTGCAACAGGAATTGCACCGGACCGAGTGACAAGCGCAGGGGAGAGTATAGAAGGAAGACAAGTTGAAAGCCCAGTTTCCAAAAATATTAGGCGTACAGCTCGTCCAAACTAAGTTGTCAGTAGCACATAGAAATCTATTCTCACATCTTCGATTGAATACAGCATTTATAACGGTAAAAGAGTTACCGATATTGAGGAGAGCATCTGTTCAAATACGTGCCACAGGGAGGGGTGTTCTCCATTGTTTTGAAATCATGATGTGAGCACCAGCGTTAGTTCAGGGACACGCACGTTAGCCAGTGAATGATAGCACAGGCATTAAAAATGCCATCGAATAAATTTCGCAATCCTTATTTCACAATCAACTTCTCACAGCCTTGGTAATTCACCACCACACACCATCGCGGTCACGGAACACTGGATCAACATCACCTTTTTCTTCAACGGAAAGCTGGAACGAAGAATTTATACCGACAAAATCAACAGCTCTGTTAGGTGTCTTCAATTGTTTTTGTCTAAAATAATATAGGACCAATTACGGCTGTCATTTGCTGAGACCAGTGGTGCTTGAAGACCCTAAAATCTGCACTCGCTAAAGGAATTTCTTTTCTTGATGAGTAATTAAAAGATACGTTGCAGTAGCACGAGTTTTAAATGCTTCTAAAATATCTGAAATATCTAATGTGCCTCTTGTACATTAAAAACATTTTGCTACAGTGATACGGCTTTCTATTATTCTTATGGATATAAGAAATTAAGACCAGGGAATTAAAATCGGGGAATTAAGACCAGGGAATTAAAATCGGGGAATTAAGACCAGGGAATAAAGAAAAGGGAATTAAGACTAGGGAATTAAGAAAAGGGAATTGAGGCCAGGGAATTAAGACCGGGGAATTAAAATCAGGAAATTAAGACCAGGGAATTAAGACCAATCTTAATTCCGTAACTCAAAAGTACAAATAGCGGACTAACTCAAGCACCAACATCCCCACGCTAACTTCTTCTAACAAAACATGCTCCTTCAAATAACAGAAAGGCTCTGCACGGGACTTTCAGTCAACTGTGAACTGAGTGAACAGGGTTCACGTCTGAAAAACAGAAAATATAATCTAGTTATTTAAAATACAATCTAGTTATTTAAAACCTCATAAACGACGCGAAGAAGAAACCAAGGCTTAAAGTGTTTTGCGTGAATGTTTATTATCGAACTTACAATACGAAATATTCATGAAGTTATAGTATTTTACGATTAAAATCATGAGCTTAAAATTTTACAAATGCAGTATATATGAAATTATGTTTCTCGCAACTTTGAACTTGTTATTATTTTTTGATATATTTCGTCAAACATCTACTTTACATTGATTAATGCTGTTTTCGTGGATGAATGCATAGGTTCAAGCTATCAAGCTATAAATTTTCTTTCAAAAATTATTATGAAATTGTACCCCAGGAACTAATAAGAACCTCAAAGTTAACTCCAATTGGCAGCAATGAACAGCAGAGTTCTAGTGTCCGAGTCTAGTTATGCTCCAGAACAGCAGAGTTCTAACGTCCAAATCTAGTTATGTTCCAGAATAACAGAGTTCTAACGTCCAAATCTAGTTATGTTCCAGAACAGCCGTGTCCTAACGTCCGAGTCTAGTTATGACCAAGACAAAATAGAGGAGCAACCACAATTGCATTCAGATTTAAACCAGTTTTAAGTGTAGCCAGGGTTGACTTCATTAGATGCTTAATCCCGAAGGAAACTTTTCTGAACTCGGCTTTTTCCACGAACTGGGGAAAATCCTAGAACTCACTGGTAGTTCTCGATGTTGGCATGTGTCATACTTGTTTTATTCAGGACTTGATTCGTGTTGTGGGGCCACACCAAACGTTATTTCCGATACGTCATATTTTCTGTTTTGTTAAAAAACATTCGTCTAATATCTTCGGTACCTCAAAGAAAAAGTAACTGCTCTAAGCGATAAAATCACAATTTTTTTCATTTCAGGTGTCAAACTCATAAAAAAGTAACTTCTAAACTCCCGTTGGAGAATTTCACTGAAATAAACACTTATATGTTATCAAACGATTGTACGACAAACATGATGACAGATGAGTTATTGCGCATCGATTTTTCGAACATTTGACGTAGTCTCGTCTCAACATGAATGAATATACGCAGTTCGGATTTTACAACAAACACGACGATATCAACAAGCATTTATTCGTTCGTAATACCTTCAATCCGGATGAAAGATTCAGCGTAATAAATGAAACACGATCTGTTGCATCTTTCACGTGTACGACAACGTCATTCGGTGCAGGCGTGTCCAGCGACCATAACACAGGGAAATAATTCTAGGGCAGAACACCTCTCATAACTCGCACTTGGTAGGCAGGCCGGAGGATGTGACAACCCGGTTAGCTCTGCTAATAAAACAGCCGGCAACATCTGCGACTCAGGCAACACAGGAGGAATAATCCCGCCATCGCCATAACATGGCCGATTTTGGTAATGCATGATCGAAGCTGCGACGCTCTGTTCTACAGACTGCTAACCCCAGGCCCTGAACAACCTTATGGATAACTTGTCCAGAATATTGACGTCTAGTATCAGCTGAAACACAAAGGACAGGGAATAACAAGCGACTCCGAAAAGAAGCATTTCATGTATAGTTAACTCGAAAAAAGTATATCTTGTGTTATTAAAACACTTAAAAATAATGCTCGTATTTGATGTACTAAACTATTTTAGCTTATTAGCTGTGTCTGATCAACTTTTACTAAAAAAGGAGTGAAGTATCCGAAGATAAAGAGGCCTTTTCATAGCAAGTATTGTTGTATTCATACAGGAAAATCCTTAAATGACCACTCCGACCCTGAAAGTGCAACACGAGTGTTGGAGCAGACCATGTTTACAGTGAGAGGAACTAAATGTTTGGAATGAAAAACTTTTACTTTACAGGATATTGAAGACATATAACAATGAAAGCTATCGAAAGTATACGATTAATGCTAATACACAAAACTGAGTAACAAACTTGGAATATTTGTCGCGTATACCGAATTTGCATACAATTGAACAAGATGCAAGATACATAGCGAAAAAGTATTCGGACACTTGAAATAAATTTATTTAACATTTAGTTGCACCACATCCGTTTGCAATTACAGCTCTTCGGTAGCTTATGTAAGTTTTTATTAAATCTTGGCAAGATTTTAATAGAATTTTAGCCCATTCTTCTATTGCAAACGCATTCATTTCATCGAGTCAGTCGTCTTGCGTTTTTCTGACTTTTGAGTTTTCTCCATAAAATTTACTTTTGATTTGAATCTGGTGATTGACTAGGCCATGTCAACCCCTAATGTTGTTGCTTTGGAGCCATTCACGAATCGCCTGGGAGTGTGCTCAGGATGACAGTTCTGTTGAAATAGCCATTCACAACCAAGATCTTGTTTCTCAGCAGATTTTGGTTGATTGCCTTCTAAAATCTCATGATATTTCACTTTGTTCATTATTTCGCTTTGTTCATAGTTCCATCCTGTATTTCCAATTATCTTGTACCCAGTCGGGTAAAAATGCCTCCCTGAGCCGAGTATCGAACCCAGGTCTTTTCGGCCACGAGACCACCACGCCACCACTGGGCCACGGAGCCCAACATTATGATTATTCTAAACTTCATCTTTTGTCACAAACGAGTTAGTTCCAACATTACGTAACATTTTTCGAGAACTTCTCATTGAAATCTTTCGAGGTGCTCTAGAGCTTAGAAAATTTTTCGCGGTCTTAGTCATTTGCCATTTCATCACAATGTAACATGCCGTCCCTAAGGGACAATTTGATTCTTAGGAATATTCTGATATCTCATTTTTGCATTGGACGCGGAATCTTTTAAATTTTTTGATAGCTCCCTTTGTTTCAACGCCATGCACTACTTATAGACAGGTTTCTAATGGAAAGTTAACCAAAAATTTCCTGATAACCTTACATCATATACCATTTAGGTTTTCCCATAAGTTCCTATTATATTTAGCTGCCGTAACTTGCAAAAATCGCATATTTGAAATTTGTTTTAGGTGTTCTTATATTTTTTCACTATATTTTTTCCTTTTTCAATGATTTTCTCATTGAAAGGAACATTATGTTTCCGGTGGCCAGTGATGCGTGTCAATGCATATTTTTGCTCATTTTGTAAGGTTCACGGTTTCATTTCTTCAGAAACTACTATTAAATGAATTTTTTGGCCCATCTAAATACTTGTTTCACTTCATTGTATGTTGTTTTGATGAATAGTACCCCCGAGAAGACGTGAATAAATCTTTTTATTGCTTTAATTTTGCAAAACCTAACAACCAAAGAAAATTTTAATTATTGGCTAAATTATACAGCATTGGCTAACCTAAAGTTCCGATGCCTGCCAGTTATACAGGTAGTCTTCAACTTCCTATGAGTATTTTTCGTCTACGTAGCTCCATGCCATCGGCTGTTTTTCAAACGTACCAGATCTGTACGTAATCAATGATGAGATATGCAAAATTTCAGTGTATGATCAATGTAACAATCACCCATTGAAATTTATGCTTTGTGAACAGGGATTAAGAGATATTTATGCTCGGGAGGCAACCGAGCCTGTGGGGTCACAGCTGCCCACCCGGTTGGGGCCGAGCGCCAGACCCACGCCACAACCCCACCGGGCAGCAACGTGGCGCGCTCGGACGTATTTCATCTGTCAGAATACAGATGGATAAATATGGATGTTTGTGAAGTGCAAAACGGTTTATTGAGTAACAGTAGGAAAGGTGTTAGATTGAGTACTCAATTTGCCCCATGTGGGTACCCTTGAGAATTTGCAGCACGAAATTCCCCTTGGCACGGCGCACGCTCATCCGCAGCAGCGTCTTTTGAAAGAATAAACAATATCCCTGATCCAATAACTCGCTGCCAGGCGTGCGTCGTGCAGGACACTAGTGAATAATTCCTGAAAAAAACGTTCAACTAGCGCCATCTCACAACAGGTGGACCTGAGTGCAGCACGCGGCGAGAATTGTGAGACTCTTAGGAAGTCTGTTAGTTATTCAATAGCGACAGCTTGTCACTCACCTTGAAATTTAAAAAAAAACTGTCCGCACTCGAGCATCCTGGTATTCTCTAGGACTTTAGAATGGAAGCCTTTACTTGAGTGCTCGAGTGCAGCGTGGCGTAAGTAATTAAAATTTTAAACAAAACTTCACGTTGAACTTAGTGTCGCCTTTAAAATTAGCTAATTTTTCCTCACCAATGGTGCTACCCGTGAAAGATTTTTTATATAATTTTTTTTCTTACAATTAGAATATTGTCTAGAGTTTCGATTCCTTAGTCTTGTTGGGCAGACTGCATTCATTCCCATTTGGCGTCAAAACTCCATTCATTCCCATTTAACGTCACTGCATTCATTCCCATTTAGCGTCAAAACTTCATTCATTCCCATTTAGTATCACTGCATTCATTCCCATTTAGCGTCAAAACTTCAGATATGCTTACCAAAGCACGAGGTACACGGCAGTGCTCTTTATACACTGAATCTTGCATAACGGACAAGCTGCGATGCATACCTTGGTTATTTATCGCTGTATTTCAAAATCCGCCAGTGTTTCACGATATGCCAATTTTGTACGACACTGAAATTATCTATAATAACATAAACAAAAAGAAGTTTAGTATTCTCCCAACTGAGAGCTGTCGATATGTGCGTTCCAAGGCCAACTTTATTAGTTTTGTGTAGATGTTTCGACGGCTTAAATTTTTTTCAGGAAAAGTACACAAACATGTTTTTACGGTGTAAATAATGCAGCTAGCCCATGAAATCAGAAGTAAATCAACTCGTCACTTCTTAAAATCTGGCGTTTGACATTTTCGCCTCTGTGGAGCAGGCGGCGGCCGCCTCACCATTTGCCTGCCGAGCCAGGCTTGAGTTCTGTGTATTATCTGGTGCCCTCAGATGAGTTACGTCGACAGCTGCTGCCGAGGAAATGTTCAAAGAGGCTCTTACTCTACGGACAGCGCTCGTATGTCTTCGTTGAGGCGCGACACCGCACACCCCATCGCGCTTCTTCCTTCCTTAATTGAGACTTGTTGAACTCTGTTGCCTGACCCAGCATCGTCTCCGGGCACGCAATCACGAACCGTATTAATATTTTGATCTTTGTGACATGTGAAGCTGCTTTTGCGGAGGATCGTCAAAATTTTGATTTTAATATAAAAATTTTCCTTGTCCTGGCGTGTAACGCAGATTGAATATGCGTTCCATCGAGGACTTCTCTCTCGTAGGCCATTATATTTAGCCTTATATTTAGCTTTATATTAGCATTTATAAGTGTATGTATACTTCTATACCCTTCACAGAGACTGAAGCTAAAATTAACTTGGAATTTTATTCGTCCTGAATTGCTCACCAACTATCAGCATTGGATCAATTCCGAGCTCAATATCATCGGAGCTACGAGCTGAAAAAACTGAACGGTGTTTTTAAAATCGGCGTGAGCCTATAAAATAGATTAATATCAATTCTAAATAAGGTGCATCATGAGGGAAGAGGAGTAAGTGAAAAATAGCAACAACTGAAAGAGTTCACTTGAAATTCTTGAGTAGATTAACAGAAATAATTGCATCCTTTTCCCTCGATGGAGAACGATTGCATGACTATTTTATTATCAGGAACGCCTGACATCCAAACCAGATGTTAGACCTGTAGCTCACTGGCAGTTCTAATTCAGCCAAACTGAAGTGATTTTAAATAAAATGCAGACTTTGGATAAGGTTTCTCAATGGCATAGCAATGCTTATATCTTGCATCTCCTCGGACATGTATTTTTTCATGTTGACATAGACGTATTGTACGAGTAGGTGGCGTGTCATTGGTGATTCGTGAACATAGGTTTGTTAGCCGGAATTTTCAAGGTCTGGTTTCGTAGTTTTATATTGTTTTGAATCAACGTAGACATTATATGGAATCAGACTTTCATAAAATTATAGAATCCATGAAATTATAGAACAAATATTTTAATTTCAGTCAGTCATTCAATCAAATATTTTCATTTAATTTGAATTTTCGTTTAAACTTTGGAAGGAGGAGTCATGAACTGTCGTGAATAGCATTACCATACGTTATAAATTTCAATAAGAAATAAGGACTGCTCTTCATGCCTCGACTGGTGATGTTTTAGGAAGACGCCGTGCAGGCGCTAAACTCGAGATAAACTTCATCTTTCGCAGGGGCGCGACCCATTCCAAGCGGCCGTGTGGTTGGCCCCTGGCAGTCGCACCTGCCTTTTGCGTCAGACCCACAGGCAGATGTTGTAACGACTGGTAAACGCGCCCGTCAAAAATGGCCGGGCAAATATAAAATTCTTAAAATGCCCTCTTATTTACGGTAACTCTGACATGAAATAATGTTATTTTTGGTAGCACTGATACTGAAAATATTTCAATATATCTCTCTTTAATTGAGTACCAGTCACGATTAATTGAGTATCACTGTAGCCGTGACACTTTCTTGTCTGACAGTCTCGTTATTACTTCAGGATTACGGTCCCAGAAGTTTTCACCCATCTAAAGGTGACAAAGAGACGGACCAACCAATCAAGCAAGCAACAACTGTATATTAGTATTGGATGGAATAATAAAACCAATTTTTTTCAAATTTATACGAAAGGATAATCAAGAAAATATTATTTAGCCCAATATTTCGGTCAAATTTGCTCTGACCGTCTTCAGGGACGATGTACACTGACACGACGACTTATCCTACCGGCTTGTATCTAGAATACATCAATTTGATTTATTTTAATTTAGAATTACAAGAAGGGGCCTTCAGGAGGAGCGGCCGATGATCAGAGAAAGAATTAATGCGGAATATCCAAGTGTCGGTTGAATTTATGAGGTTCTTTTATGCTATAAATGCAACTACGATTTTTTAGGGACATTGATTTTTAACTGTTCACATTCCTTAAACATTCTAAAAATTGAAAGAATGGCTTCCCTACAATGAATGTTTATATACAAGGGAGAGCTAGTTTCTCCTACAAACATTGTACGCATGCTCATTGACAAGCCTTGACAAATTTCGCAACGTTTCACCAATATAACACGCCTAGCAGTCACTACAGTTTAACGCATAAATTAGGTCAGTTTTTACCCATTAATTCTTCTATCTTTTACGAAACAAAGTTCCCTATAGATGGTATTATTAGATTTGTGCCAGAATTTTACGTTAATTGGCCTCAATATTCGTTGAACTTATTCTGAAGTACCTTTTATGTACGGAGCAATAAAATATTTTTTATCTAGCGGGAAGTCGATAGCAACTTAATTGGTTTCGTTTTGAGGGCCTTGTTGACTTAGGTAGCGTTGTTGACAGGAGTATATTTGGGAAAAATTATTTCGCTTTAATACATTTGCGATGTTGTTTAGTTCGTCATCTTTGTTTTCTTAACATCAAGGCACATAAGCTCTCTTGTATAGAGACTTGAGACTTGACAATGTCTTTAGGAGAACGGGTGGTAGCTAAAAGAGTCGAGGTATCCTTCGGTGTAATTTGATTTTCAATAAAAAGAAAAAGTTAATCCCCCATCAGGCTGACGTCAAAGCAAGAGGTACAAGTACGGTAGTCAATCATTATTCTTTTTCTCTATCATAAACTAGAGTAATATTGTTATATAAACAGTTAAAAATTAATAACCCTGAAAAATTGTGGAAGCATTTATAATATAAAAGAACCTCATCAAATTAACAGACACTTGGATATTCCGCAATAATGTCTTCCTCTGACCATAGGTCGCTCCTCCTTGTAATTCTGAATTAAAAGAAAAACAAATTGGTATATTCTCGATACTAGCCGGCAGGATGGCCTGTTGTGTCAGTGTACATTTTCCCCTTAAGATAGTCAGAGCAAATTTGACCGAAATATTGGCCTAAATATTGACCGATATTTATCCTTCCTGATAAATTTGAAAAAAATGAACTCCTCAATACGTCCACTATTCGCACTGTTAAGATAATAAAAGAAATACAGTTGTCATGCGCTAAATTTCAGGTTTTTGCATAGCTTCTGTAAAGTTGGGACGAAGATCTGGTACCGTTGCGAGCGTCAGTGTCATGACGTGGTGTGGGGAACCAACTTCCTATTTTAGTGCTTGAATAACAGATTTCTTCTACATATTTTAGATTTTTGTCCGAGCTTTCGACGATCTACACGAAAGTCGTTTTCAAGTTAGAAAAACTTTCCAAAGGTCCGAGTTATGATCGGCAAACGTGCATCCAATGTACAAGTTAGGATGTTTATTTTCATTTATTTTTTGGTGCGCTTAATCGAAATAAATTCATAATAAACCATTTATCGTTGATTTGTAATGAACGTCAGAAATGTTTTTATATCGGTTATCACAGTTAAAATTTGCGCATGCAAACAGGGTTCTAAAAATCTTTCTTTAGTCTTTTTCCATTAGAATGAAATTTTGAAATTATTCTAGGTGATAGTGTGGCCTATTTGTTGGACATGTTGGAAAACTACAGAATTCGCTTGTTTCCTTTATACATTTGCTTTGTGTTCATTTATTCTGTAGGGGATATTTCTACCAGTTTCACCTATACATATTTATATAGGGAAACAGCCATCACATTACAATTCACACAAGACATTGGTTTATTTGGTGTTTTTTCTCTTATTCTTTAGATGACAGAACATTTGAGCCGATTGTGTTAGATGACTTCTTCGCTAATTATTTATCTATCTAGTATAATACTAAAACTTTGGTCGTCTCGCTTGTTTGCTTGCTTGCTTGAAACCGTGCACACGTTTGTCTGTCGGATCTGAAATATTCGAAATTCATACTCTTCGTTTAATCCTGTAGTGTGGATAACGACTTAAGTGCATGGGACATATTTCTGGAGATGGTTTGATTTTGATTAATTTTATTTGACCCAACGGGTCACGTGTCGTCTAGTATATTATATGGTCTTAGCACCCTATTTATCTTTCCTGATGCGCCCTTAATATCAGGAGCGTTTGTGAATCTGACGTTTTCAACTGGTTATTGGATTTTGCCAATATGCTTGGTTATTTCTGACTTAAAAGTTTCTACGGTGGAAAGTTTCTATTTCAATAATTACCAACTGTTGTTATTGCTCACTAGCCTACTCGTAATCAGTTGGGTCACTTTTAAAGTCCTGTTCGAGCTTCTAATGACTCTTCTTTCCTTCCTAACAAATGTCCAAGTCCATAGAAAAAATTTATTCGCTATAGTCCCAATGAACCGTAACCGTGATATGATTGGGAAGCCCTTGTTTAATAACTGGGAGATGAGCTTTGGATTTCAGTCCTATGTTATTACTGAAGGGTATTACTGTATACAAAGAAAATGATAGAGTTTTAGCATTATAGAGGTATAACATTTATAACCGCGAAGCAGTTGTCAAATTCCCGGGTTCTTTCATTGTATAATTTCATAGCAGAAATTAGATACATTAAATTATGCAAATCAAAATCTCTTTGTTTTTTACATAGTGCCCTAAAGATTCACTGAAGCTATCCAATCAATCCAATGTGCTCAGGGAAAATTTTCACTCGAAGATAATGAGACCAGCCGCTTTTATGATGGACAGCGATTTACGACAAGCTAAAGTCCTGCTGGAATGAGTGCTGTGGAGAAGATTTTTTAATTCTTCCGAGTGTAATCGAAAAAGAAAACGAGTAAAAATTTTTCCAGTTTGCCCCCATTTTACGTTGTACAGGCCAGACAATTAGCAACAGATCGAACAATGGTAGAAGTTTTGATTAGTATAGCTGTTCGTTGACGTCTAGTTCCTCACAACAGTAACAAACGTGCATTTTTATCTCTGTGAAATCCAATGAGCGCTTCTGAATAGAATATGAGAAGGTGGGCCAATCCAATCTTTTCCAAATCTTACATTCTGCATTGGAAAAAGTTTTCTTGCCAGTCACGTGCACATCAAAATATTCTACTCTGAAACTTTATACTGCTGCACTACCAGTGGTGTAATTATTTTCTTATTTTGACGCCAGGAAATCAAACTGAAAGACGGAAGTACTGAACCTCATATATTTAATCAGGCTCATAGAGCGTGACACGCAGCGATGGTCGTGAGACATCGTAGTTTTGGTCTTGTCTCGCGTTGTGAAATCTGGAAATTATACTGTACAACGTTGCTTCCAAATTCACTCTCATTTGTTTTAAAAAGGTAGAATTTATTATGAACGAATTGAATGGATGCGTAGCACCCCAGGTATTTACATTTCGCCGTAGGTAAGGAAGAAAGAAATTTACATGAAATCTCACCTGCTTGTCTGTTCCCATAGAAACTTTGGAGCTATTCGCCTGTACTCTTGATGCACTTGAACAACATCGAATAACGAACTTATCAAACAAACTTTTAACTCTCCTGTCAGCAGTTGATTACTCTGCCACAAGAAATTAATTAAAATTAGTTGAGTTTATTAGTTTATTTGTGTTCCATATCTGACACACCTGGCCTCGTGCATGTCGAAAAATGAAAAGCACCTAAGGTTGCTTGATTGCATGTAAGAAGCCAGGTGTGTCAGATACAATTAACATTAAATCTAGAATAGCCGCGATAAAAATAAGAGGAAAATGACAAGTCATTTCTCCTAGTTGCTTTCAGTGTAGTAATTTCCCATATATGTAGGCAACGAAGCGGTAGAAAAACTTTCCAATGGAGAGGAAATTAGCATACTTGACCATCTTCTTTCCATGGGCAATTCTATACATTCATCACATTTCACTCAACTTCATGAAAAAGTGTGAGAGCCACTGGTCAATTCATATTTACGCACCTGCGGAAAACGTAAGTGCTTAGGAAGTTTCAAATTTTCAGAGATATAGTTTCCCCATTAAAGCAAATAGGTGACGTTCAGGGTTCATAAATCAAGGAAATTTTTAAATTATTCAGCTGGATTAACAATTTCCCCCAAAAGCACATAGGCTGTCCTCGGTCCTTGACTTGCACTCTGGCAGGTCTCGCTGTGCCCTCATTTGTACGCACACCGCATCCTTGTGCAGCTGAGATTTCCGGGCAGGTAAGCCAGAAAACTACGAGGAATACAGAAAAAGCTTCAAAAACTCCATTTCTTAGGCAACTATCTGTAACATAATTAGATGTAATACAACATTTTGTGATACAAGTTTTGGCTTAAATACCCCTACATTTCAAAGTGGAATCAAAAACAAAAAAAAACAGAACGAGATATCACTAAAAACTCTATATTTCCTAAAGATTTGTTTAGAAAATTGTTTAACTATAGGCTTATAAAAAATTATATCATCCAGATGGTGACTTTCATGGCTGATATAGATTTGGAGCCCTTTGAAATTTAAGAGTTATTTCTACTGCACCCTGTATAATACAGTACGTCTAATGAACGGAAATTCGTACGCCAGAACGCGTATGTCTGGGAAATTCATGCCTGACATTGCCCACCAGAGAGAGATTCTCCTACCATTCTTGGTCGGTATCCAATGTCATTCTCTTCGTTCCCCAGGGCCAGTAGATTGAAAATTTTAAATTTTAGCTTTGGGTGAACTAATCTCAAAGTTTTGGGGCACTTTTTCAGAGAACTTCAAGTCTCTGGAGTCCTTGAACTTTCAAACAAATACTTTTATCGATGGGCTCTGCTATTACACCAGATCGCACTCGCTTCTAGAGCCCTTTTCTGGTACTAGACCAGTCTTCTTTCCGGGTGCAGTTCACTACATTTATTGCATTTCATTTCATTTTATTAAACTTTTTTGAAAAAAAGTGAGAGCCACTGGTCAATTTAGACAGTCTCTAATATGCATTAAAGAAAATTGAGTTCATTTGATAAAACTCAGATAATTTCTACGTAACTCAAGTCACTGATTTTAACTACAGGACGAGCATTTAAAAAAAATTAATGCATTCTTTTGATTTTTCAGTTTCATCTGTTTCCCTAAAACAAGGCTCAGTCGTGAACAAATGTACACAACCGTTCTCTGAATTAAGGATTCTTCAAAAACAGAGTTTAACTCTTTTAAGGAGACCGCCATGTGAAGTTTTATTCAAACGTTTGAAAAGCATTTTCATGATGAAACTTTTTTTGATACGTCGTTTTTCAAAGCCTTAAATTTCATGACAGAATGTAATGACAGTTACCCTGGGCCGAGCCGGCCCCGACTTCTACAGCTGAGAGCAGTCAAAAATATCGGACTTAACTTACCTTTCCCAAGGCAAATACTTCGCGCCCGGGATCGAAACCGAGGCCTCTTGAGTAGCATAGGCAGACACGCTACCACTCCACCACAAGAGCCCTGTGCATCTGACTCTGTCTCGTAAAACCTTAACGCATCATTTCAGCACTTCGCTATTTGTAAAATTATCTTGCATATTAAAATGACAACCTCGTAAAGTGTTAACAAACAAATCCAACCCCGACTACACAACAAGTATCCAATCAAGCCACAAAATCATGTTCAGTGCCTCTAAAAACCAGCCTAAAATATAATACGAACGTAGCCGCGTAAATTGCTCGTGAATTTGGACACTAATTTTAGAGAATTTGGGGATGTGCGCCGGAGCTGCCTTCCATTCCGGCTTTATTTGGGCCGCTGGGCTGCGGATTTGGGCATACAAATTAACGACTTGATCTCGAACGCGATACCAGTTTGGGCGCGATCCGGATTAGGATGCCTGGGTTCATAATTAAAGTGTAATTATTTGTGTTCCATTTTGCCGCGCTATTTATGGTTGGTCGAAAATTGTTAGCCGATTTTATTTCGCTAGCGTCTTGCGAGTGTAATTTATCGAATTGAATCCTATTATACATTTCGGTGTAGTAATAGAGCGCACTTTAATTTCTTAATGAGAACAATTATTTTGCATTGCTACTGCTTCAAAACACTCTTTTATGTTTTTCCCAGTTAGACAGAGTTCACCTCCAAGTTTAGAAAGCGATGAGTCTTTCGTCTCAACTGCATTTGAACTCGCAGATCATTCAAATACTGAACAATATTGTACGTCATACAAACGCAGTACGTTCACTAGCAAGCATACTTTCCCTTTCTAAACATTACATACTTTAAAATAATCGAATAATTTAATAAAATTTACCTTCTTGTTTTATGAACGGGAAATCGTCGTCTTAAAATTGACCAAATTACAAAGGCATGCAGAAATATCGTGTTTCAGTGAAATTCTTTACTTAAAACAGAGCTTTCGAGTGCTTTCGACACTCATCTTCAGTACCTTGAAGGAAAACCTTTTGGTTGGTTAAATACAATATTTCAAAAGTACAAAGAATAAAATGAGTAGAGTACAAATATTTTTCCGGAAGCTAAGTATACCGTTAGCCTGTGTTCCGTTAGCTAACATACCTGTGTTCAGTTGTACCCTGAACTGCTGGTTGCCAGCCCGAAGAACTAGTTCAAACGAACTGGTACAACAGCGCATTCCAGTGAACAGTTCGGCTACGAGAACTAGTTAAAACAATCAGCAACAACATCTAGTGAAAACAAGCCGGTGGCAACAACTGGTTAGAGAAAAATAGTTACAACCACTGGTGACAACGAACAATTACTATGAACTGAAACACTTTTGTTAACACGCTCAACGACAAAGTAGAAGTCATTCATGTGAGAGAAGTTACAATCATGATATTATATTTAACCCATTTTAAATAAGTTACAACTGGTTTCAGCAGGTAAATAATAAATGAAATTACATCAACTACTTGCAATGTCCAGTTACAAGGATTTCAAACAAGAACTGTTAAAATACTTCGATGGACAACTCGTGAGTATTTACTCTGCTGCAACTCGCCATCTCGCCGAGGGAAGTGCAACTAAAGCTCTCCGAAGTCGAATATTTTTTTGTTTTTTCACTAATTCATATTTTCAGTGTGCATAATAACTAATTAAATGATTACCTTAAAGGAACCTGAAATTGACGCGTGCAAGTTTCTGCTATTTTGCTGCCTGTATTTTGAGCGTTTTATGATTTATTGAAGACTTTATAAGAGCTTTTTCTTACGAACATCTGTCACAACAGCTACCTGCGGAGACGGCGTCTACTGCTTGTGTTCACGATTTTAAGCGAAGTTTATCACTGGGTGTACGTCTACTGTAGATATCAGACTGGAAGGAAAACATTAATTCAAAGAGATTAAAATACTATTTAACTTTTTCATATTCAACTAAGTTTTTCATTCATATTTTCAATACGTACTTGAATTTATGATATTTATGCGAAGTGTGCAAACATGACGTAAGAGACAACGCTCTTGAAGCTTAGTTGCCTCTTCAGTGATGTCAATTTCTCCCAACAACGATCGAAGCGTTCCACACGCAGGGAAATGGAAAAAAATCACAACGATGTGGGCTCGGTTTCCTTTCCGGTTCCTTTTCACTGTTTTTTCTTTTATCTTCTTTGTCCTTGTAAATATTCACTCCCATTTCCTTTTCCTTGTCGTTTCATTTTCCTTTTCTACATCCATTTCCTTTCCCGGTTCCTGGACTTCATCTTTTCCTCTCCCATTTCAAATTTTTCTCCTCTTTCTGCCCATTTACTTTTCTTTACCGTTTTTCTTTTCCTTCCCTTTCCTTTCCTCACCTCAACAGACTTCCACATCGGGGCCACATGTCCCTGGCCCCGGGCAGATACACAGGAGGACCTGTCCACACCGCCACCGCTGCCCCACGCGCCCGCCTCCACGTCTGCTTGCCGCCTCAACGCCCGCCTTACTTCCCATTCCGATGGTCAGCCCGCAAGCCTACAAAACCTAGAAAGGTTTCACCAACCCCTTGCTTCAGGAGTGATACCTCTATTGTTGCGAGGATTTTGCCTTTTTTGGCATATAAATGAAACATTATGTACTCTTGGATTGAAACGTGCTTTATTTTTGAAACGAAACTTCTCTTATTTGTAGGAGAAATCTATATTTTAGGAGTTAAGCTTTCGTTTGTGGAGTGACACCATCATTGTCAATGTGGAAACTTATTGAGAATGCAACGCTTATTTTAGGAGTAACATCATAATTTCTTTTAGTGGAACCTTCCCTATTTTAGGAGTAAAACATCCCTTATCTTGTGAGTGATACCTCATGATATTTAGGAGTGAAATGTTTTTACCACAGGTGTAGGACGTTAAATTTAAAAGAAACACTTCTACCTCTGAAAGAGTATTACATTCTTTTCTTCAGAAGTTACACCGTTGACACTTATATATTTCGAGAGGGACACACCGTCAGCACTTACTTTCTTTGGGAGTGACACACCGTCAGCACTAACTTTATTTGAGAGTGACACACCGTCAGCCCTTACTTTCTTTGAGAGTGACACACCGTCAGCCCTTACTTTCCTTGAGAGTGACACACCGTCAGCCCTTACTTTCCTTGAGAGTGACACACCGTCAGCCCTTACTTTCCTTGAGAGTGACACACCGTCAGCCCTTACTTTCCTTGAGAGTGACACACCGTCAGCCCTTACTTTCCTTGAGAGTGACACACCGTCAGCCCTTACTTTCCTTGAGAGTGACACACCGTCAGCCCTTCCTTTCTTTGAGAGTGGCACACCGTCAGCACTAACTTCTTCATTACCTCCAGGTCGGGGAAGAGAGGGCTAACGATGACAGAAGCGCTCATTTCGCGACTCCCACTGCAACTCCGTCAAGCATCGAGCTGCTCGACTAGAGTTGGTGGTTACATTATGGTTAATCGAGTCACCAACGCTGCCAGAAACACCATGTAAATTTCACCATTATCATGTCCCTCACTGGAATCCATAAATTCGCATTCTTTTATGACGAACCAAAGGGAAAAAGGTAAAAATTTAATGCTAGAACTTTGCTTTCGTGATCGAGAAAGAGGGTTTTCGAATTTACTTTTCTTGAATCTGGTACCAGTTATAATTATAAAGATCGCATAGTACTTAAACAAAGTTTCATAGCAATAATGGGCATTTACTATCATTTTGTAGTAAAAAGAGTTTGGAAATAACGCTATACTACCATAATCAAAAATGATACTACATGTGTAGTGCACCCAACTTCATGCTACGTGATCTCTGTTGTTCGCCTCATGTCCTTCCCCACTCCTTCTCACTGCTGATTCCATCACGGCCCCTCCACCCTCCTCCTCCTCCTCCTCCTCCTTTCGTGCACTTTTTTAAGTGGCATCATTCATCATCATCGTCATTATCCACGGCGAAGTTTACCTCCAAGCAGCTCGTAGAAGCAAACGTCGAGGAAAATTCAGAAGTTTTTGTGCCACGAAAAGTTCAATTGAATCAAGACGTCATGAAAGACGCCGCCTCAAAGAAGTCAGCCCGGTATTTTGGATCTCGGGGACTGGCCTCAGCGTGCATGGCTCAGGGATGATGAATGCCTCAAGGTGCTAATTTCGCTCTCTGTGAAGTCGGCACTGATTAGCAGCTAATTATCCGGGTTTATTAATAAGCCCCGCTAAGGCGTTACGGGGAATGAGGAATCGTAGAAACAGAAGTGCTGACTTGACCGGAGAGTTGAGACGCGCTCAAGCGAACGGTTTTCGATTGCGAATTATTTCGTTCATTTTGCCTAATTCTGCATTGCATATGAGTGAGGATTTGTGGATTTGCTCATGGACTCGAATTACTGTACAAGGGGTGTAAAACATGAAGCCATGTCCCCACAACCCAGCTGCTAAATGATCATTTGTAAAATGTAGAAAAATATTAGACCATTAATTATCTTTTAATGAAAAACTTTAAGATTAGTCCGTGTTTTCACAGTATGCAATTTGACGACCCAATTCTGAAGCCGCTAATATTTTGAAAGTGGCTCATTGTCCCGGCCGAGGAAGTTGAAGGATTTTTTTGGAATACATACATCGAAAACTTTATTTCGGAAAAAGGAGTTTAAACTCCAACTTGAACTTCAATGTTTGATATTATACGGTAATTTAAATTTATTGGAAGGTAATTTAGAAAATTTCGGATACCTGTTACTCAGCAAAACGTGGTAAAAGGAACAGGGAAAATTCCTGCAACCTTCCCACTGATGAGCCCAAAAAATAACGATGCCGCAGATGAAGAAGGAAATCGACGCCCAAATGATATCAGTGAAAATTCTAATACTCTTAAAAGCTGTGGCCATTGCATGGTTCAACATCATCGCAGCTCGGTTTCATCTCCGGAAAATTATAACTGAAGAAACCAAATTCTACGATATCCTATCAGCACGGTAGCCTGAACTTGTTTTCAGACTGCCCGAGACGCCTCTCAGCAGTCATTCCTGCAGTGATCTAAAAAAAGGCAGTGGTGACAATGCAAGAAAAAACAAAACCAGAGTTGTTTGCGGGACTGATCAGCGAGACCAAAGGACTGGCCGTCCGAGTACCTGCTTGCAAGATCTGCCTACTACAGCAAGAAAAGTTGGTGTTGGAGATGATTTTGTGATGCATTGTTTCACACAAGCTCTGGTATCTTCAATCGCTGCAGTCACTGCCGCTCAAAAAAATCTAACCTTGACTCAAATCAGCACATTAAGTGATGAATTGTTGCCACTTGTTCAAATGAAACATTCGGTGTTAAGGTGAGCGACCTCAGTGGTGTAAAAGCCAAAAACCTCAACCAGGGATCGCTAAAAATTCAGAACACATCGATCGGAATCCGGCCATTTAATCCTTATCAACGCCCTCGAACGTGTCGTGGACATCTTAATTATGGAAATCTTCTTTGTACAGAGCCCTAACATACCACGAATTTCAGCGGTGGTCGCTCCACAATTTTTTACTATGCATGTTGTTGCCGTAAGCTTGATAAAGCCTGCACCATCCTCAGTGGGCAAACCTGCATCGGATGCCGTTAGAGTTACCGTCGAAATTTGTCCAATTCTTGCTCCAGTCACGTGAATTTCTCTACACATTTGCCTTCTGGTCATCATCTGAATTCCTCCGATCACTTTCTTTCCTGCAGTTGCTTGATTTTCTAAAATCACACCCTCCTCCTCCCCACGCCCTCCTGCAGTCAAACTCCCTCCTGCAGTCACACTCCCTCCTGCAGTCACACGCCCTCCTGCAGTTACACTCCCTCCTGCAATCAGACGCGCTCCTGCAGTCACACTCCCTCCTGCAGTCACACTCCTTCCTGCAGTCACACTCCCTCCTGCAGTTACACTCCCTCCTGAAGTCACACTCACTCCTGCAGCCACATGCCTTCCTGCAGTCACACTCTTTCCTACAGTCACACGCGCTCCTGTAGTCACATGTGCACGACTTTCTGCGGTCATATGCCCTCTGCAGCAACATGGCTTCCAGCAGCCACACGTCCTCCTGCAGTCACACGCCCTTCTGCAGTCACACGCCCTTCTGCAGTCACACGGCTTCCTGCAGTCTAATTAATTGAAAAGTTGGTCCTACATTCTAAACGCCGATTATCCGTTAATGTAGAGGGTGTTCCATGTTTATCGCTACATTAGAAAAAATTGCATTACTTGCATTGTTTTCCATTTTACTGATAATTTTTATCATACAACTATTTTTCATATTTTCAGAGACTGATACTTGGTAACGGCGAAAGATATGAATAAAGGGAAAAATTTATTACAAAAAAATTGCTAAACACCAACGGATGGAACCTGAAAGTTGAATGAACATTGTAGTGAAGGATAGTATTACGATTCAAGGAGACTGGCAAAACTGACAATAGGAGGGCACAGGTCGTCTTCGAAGAGCAAGTACATCAAAACAGATACAATTAACCGTAGAGGAGATACTAAAAAACTTAAAACTCAAAGCGAAAAAGGAAATACTTCAGTAAAACCAAGTGCACCATTTCGCGTCAGACTTGACCACCTCTACGTAAAAACATATAAGAAACAGCCGTTTTCTGGAAGTTTTTTAAAAAGCCTCATAACTCGCGTCCAGGAAGGCGCGCTACCCAACCTTGCATTAAGTGATGACTGGAAATCTGATGTGTAACAGCATTTCAGCGTAGAGAATGGCCGAATTCATTTCACGTGCATACCTTTTTAAACGGCTGATCCCACGTGCATTCTTTTTTTTTAATTTACAATTTGTCTTTTCCTTGCTTTCGGAAAAGTTTTTGATTGTGTTGACCACAATATTCTTTTGGTAAATTTTTCTGCTGTGGAGTGAGAGGCCATTTTTATGAATTACTCAAATCTTACCTAAAGAAGCGAAAAGAGTACGTCTTTCTCGAAGGTCATAGGTCGCAAGTAAACCCAATTACTACAGTGAGCCCTCAATGCCCAGTTCTGTTCAACGTTTGTACTAGTGGTATTTCCCCCTTTTTAATGTTAACCGTAAACTATGTAAACTATTTGCGGATGACACAGTTTTTTTATATTCCCCAGGACACGTTCATCGAAGCATGTATGTAGAGCTAGTTTTGAGTTCAGTGTTGACCTGTCGCAATGGCTTTTGGCGAATAAGCTCGTTACCCGCGCCAACAAAACAAAGCTGATGCTAATTTCTGCCAGCCCCTTCCCCCGGCTTACTGATATACACCTCAATGGAGTGGTGTTCGGTTGGTCAATGATATCACGCACCCGAGCGAAATCTTGGATAACAGCATTTAAATTTGGTTCGTTGAGGTAAGCAAAACTCAACATTACTTATGTGCGTTTGCTTGTATCCCCTTACCGACACTCAAGCCCTTTTATCTATTTTTTGTCTTATTCGAAACTAATATCGTCGATTTGAATCTGGGGTGGTGTAACAGAGAATTAAAACTCAAACACTGTAGTCGGCCTAAATAAGACCTTGCCTTCCCTATTGGGAACATAAACAACGAAAATAATACCCGATCGACACTTCATTATAAATTGTACAAAGAGGTAAGGATTTTAATATTGAACACAATGCGTTTCGATATGAATTACTGAAGTTCTGCTATAGCGCCTTGTACCAAGACAGGAGACGTTTTAAAACTAGGCTGGCCCCAGCAGTGCCCACGGTACACGACCTAATCACTGCAATTTGCCAGCAATGAGGCTTGAACTTGAGAGGTCAGGCCCTGTGTTCCAAAGGGCCGTATTTTTTAACAGCTCCCTGACCATCTAGAGCTAAGTTGCGCTAAATCCGATACGAAAAATAAATATCTAGGTTATGTTCTTAATGAATATTGAATTTTAATTTTTTTTCAAATTGTCTGTATATTATTGTTAATGTGTTTTTTCTCCCTTAGATTTTTCGTAATCTCATACGCCACATATAGATTTTGATCATTTATTTTATGTATTTTGTGTGTTATACACACACAAGATGTAGAGTGCAATATATCATTCCTCTTGAGAAGTAAAGGTGTGAAGGTGTGAAAGTGTAAGTCCATTATCTGACAACTTCATTCAATTCCATTCATTCAATGACGTTTTATATTTTAATTAACCATCGCCCAATATAGTTTAGTATCTGAAGACTCCTTTTGGTCCTTACGTATTATCGGGAGGACCTCATTCCCAA
>VOMN01139822.1:0-15289 GCA_014899125.1 Orchestia grillus | reverse complement strand
CTAGAAGTCATAGAACTTTTTTGGGCCCACAAGTAGCTATGTATAAAAACGTTGTCTATTGTAATTGTATGAGAAATCCAAGTTTGTAACATCTTTAAATGGTGCTTATTCTTACTTGTGGTAATGGTGTTTGTGGTCATAAATTGTTTCAATTGTTTTTTACCTAAAATATTTCTAAGGCTCTAGCAACAGTTTTCATCTAACTATTCCTGCATGGAAATAAATATACGTATATTGATGAATACTCTACATTCATCAATATGAATTAGCCAAGAATTTAATACAGCGTTATTCACTATTTCAAAGTTTTACTCTCGGATAGTTTTAAAAAGGTTAACCAATGACTTTCTGAGTGTCTTTAGGAACGTGAAAAAATCTTTTAACTTGAAATGCCAAATCAATGCTGATATACATTTTTTATAAAATTTTATTCGAAAGCTATTTTGAAATAATCGGTCCCTATGATACATAGTCGTGGAAACATAAAGCTCCAAGAACCCTCTAGGTACAAAACACATAAGTGGCTTGGTACTTGAAGCATGTGTGCGTGCTATTAATATTTTTCTGTATAGGAACTAAATATTTTATGAATAAACACAGAAATTTTAGTGCCTGATGTACATAGCAAAGATTATCATAAACGAACTTGTTCATTTTTTAGCTCAGAAATAGTCGTAATTTTCATGCATTAGAATTATCAAGTGTATCCTGGATCTTCAGTATAAAGTAGACCGGATTCTGAGTTTTCTCGTCTCAGTGTTCCTGTGGACTGCAGTGCCAGTGAATACTGAAGGAGCAACGGCCGTATTCAAGGCGTTACAAGGCGATAAAATGCTTGAGAGCTGCTCGAGAATAGGATTATACTGAATGACCATACTTTATGACACGAAAGAAAATATTTTTGACTTTTCCGCCAGCACTCAGATTTTGTGACACAGACTGACTTTTTCTCGACAAAATACATGCCGTAAACTTTTATGAAAATTGAGACAGAGGTCTCCATGCAAAAACTGAGCACCGAGAATGTAAAAAATACGTCACTCATCAGGTAATCTTCGACTAGGTGAGTTCATCCCATTTATTTATTGATGAAGGTTTTTTTTACGAAAGAGATCGGCTGTCTCGGGAAGCCATAAGAAATGTAGCATGTTTTCCAAATTCTCTCGGAGTCGCGGAATTTAATATTGCAGTACTACATAAAAATAGCTCTAACTCGGGATCGGCGCACGGAGATGCCTCGAGTAATAAACAGATAAAAATTCTTTTCATAAGATGCCCTTCAGGACTCCACGTATAACATTTTAGGAAGTTCAAATGAGGGCAAACGTTTTTATGAAGCAGCAATCAGCGAGTTGCAGAGATATGTCTATTTTAAGACAATGGAATGGCTCAAACGATGGCACGGGCTTTTCAAGTAAGCGTTTAGGACTGTAGGAAAATTTTAGTCAAAGAAATGGAAAAGATTGCCACATTTATGTTTGCTACACGCTGTAGCAGGAAAGACAGTATATCTTCCAAAATACGGTGAAACTTTTCACACATTTTCCAATTGAAAAACCAACTTATTTACTTGTGTGTGAGTTTAAATACAAGAACTATGAAAAGTTAAAGGAGCTCGTCTTAATCTCAGTCGCCATTTGAAAATTCTATAATTACTCAATGAATATTTAAACGTTTAAGATTCAACATTGATCAACAAGCATCCAAATTTCAGGTTTATTGATGCAAATAAATGCGAATGAATTAGACGTCCAAAGAGAGTTTAACTGCTTTCAAATCCTAGGAGAAATTCGTTAATTTTGGAAGAGTTTAAAACTGCGTGAATATATACTTACTGTGACTGTGTGCCATGTTCATCTGCTAGTAATTCTGATACAAGATCTGTGTCGTGCATCTTGTTAGAAAATACTGGAAAGTCTGTGACTTGAATAACAAACAGTGGCCGAAACAACAAAAAAATGACAGCATCATCTGTTAAGGGGCATTTTACTACAGAATTATCACGCGAGGCCAAAAAGACAGATTTTGACGAAAATTTATTTCACTATGGTTGAATCTTTGAATTTTCCTTAAGATGGCTCGAAGTCAGGTTTGAATATTTGACGTATAAAATGTTATTCCCTCTTTTCATGGAAAACTTATTCAATCAAGTTCATTAGAGATGTTCAGTTCAAAAAACTAGTCTTTACCTTGTTGAAATAATCAGGGCGATTCAATTTCATTAATATCAAGATAGATATTGTCGAGGAAAATGAAAACTTGTTTAAAGACGAATATTTTGATTGAATATCGCTGGGTGGGTGCAAGGCAACGGAAGCTCCCAGCCCCCCCAAAAATTCTGGAATTTATTAATGCCCACAGACATGGTTGAAAATACTCAATCCTTACAGTCTTTTTCTAATACCTAATCCAGATTAAAATAAGGTCTGGACAAGAATAGTTTGTGATTGTATATTCTACGAACGAATTACTATCGTCGGAGTTACGTCCTACATTAACTAATTCTACTCGTGGTCGCGTGTGATGCTGTGGTGATCAAGATCCTGCAACTCAGCTCTGCCACAGCGGGAGTGGTGATTTGTTCTGACTCATCTCTGCCTCTGTACAGCAGGAGTGGTGATTTGTTCTGACTCATCTCTGCCTCTGTATAGCAGGAGTGGTGATTTGTTGGCTCAAACGATGGTTTTCCTCTTCCTACCTGTTTCGACTGTCACAAACAATTGAAACTGGTGTAATTTTCACCGATATGTTCTTAACAAACCACATATTCAAACATATTTATAATGAATATCCAGTCTCAGTAAAAAAATCGCTGTGATCTTGAGACTAAAGCCTGTAAGGTTAAGACTTCAGCCTCGACTCCTGCATTCGTTAGAACAGCCTGGATGCCGAAACGTACCCACATGTTTCTTTTGAGCAGTCCGAGCCATCCATCTCCTCGAAAATTAGTTCATTTGACGAGGGCAGCCACTCCGATATATGTCAGCAGTCGAGTTATGTGCCTTCGTATTTGTGAATACAGTTCTTCTCATACGTATGAAAACACTATGGTCCTCAACACTTCTGTGGGCTCCATGGCGTACTGCTAGCGTGCTGGCCTCGTAACCGAGAGAACCCTGGTTCAAATCTCGGCTTAGTCGAAGGCATTTTCACGTTAGCAGGGAGTACTTCCCTTGGAAAAGGAAGTTTAAACCACACATTCCTCACATCCCCCACCGCACCAGTAGTTGTAAGGCATTGAAAACCCAACGGTAAAACGTGTTGGAATTAATAAAGTTTTTTTCTAAGGTTACTACAGCCGTGGTTGTGCAGCTCTCGAGTCTTTTTAGTCACATCACCCGTCAATTTTCCTCCTACTTCATCATTTTTCATTATGGTTCATCGCAGCGTAAGCATCTGTGACGCGTGATGTAGAGCTTGTTTATGAGTATTAGATTAGTACTCGTTATACATACACCATGCACTTCAATTTATATGAGTATTGGAATAAGTTATCAAATGGTTATTACACCTAATTTTCAAAATGGTTTATGATATAATTTGCTTGTATTGTTCGCCATTTTTGCTCCAAAATTTATGCAAAATCTTGATTCATCAGTCCTTGCACACCTACTGAGATCGGCTGAACCTGAACGTATGTTACGAATTTCAGATATGAGCAGAGCATGATTGTTGAAAAACATGAAAATTCACACCTAATTTGCACAGCATTATGCAAAATATTACGACTGCTATGACTTACTACACTAGCCCCACGGCACATCTGGTGTACTATTACGATTAAACTTTACTTGATCAGTCGAAAATAATTACGTCAGCTGAGTATTTATGCTCCTTGATTTTTAACTTCCTAAACTGATCATTCTAGAATGTCGAAAACCAGTAACAGCAGTCAATGAATTATACGACGATCGAATATAATGGATGACGCATCTGTAGGCTTCAGTGGATCCTAACAGACGCTCATGAACCCGGAACTGCTTTTACTGATCAGTGATGCAGAGCTGGCGCGAGGTCGGGAGGTCTGCGTCGAGTTGAAGCAAGAAACTTCTTTGTTGACTTTAGGAAGCGTTTAAAGCGGAACCTCTGGCATCACTTGACACACTCGAGAGCTGACACCTGCCAACAGCCACGCGCTGCGACTCGCATCCTTTTGTGGCAAGTCGCTTCCTCTGACGCAAATTGGCAAGTCATGTCAACTTTTGTCAGTCGAACAAAATGTTATCGATGATACAAGTTGAACCTCCAATAGTTCCTTTTTACAAAGCTTTGGTGTGTTTTATTTGTAGAGCACATTTCAAGCTATAATGCTAAATATCCAGATGCGTGAGGAGGATTTAGAGTACAGTTTGTAGAATCGATTTCAGCGAATATATACAAACCGTGTACGGATTGGACGACTACGTATATGAACTGGCTTTACGTTGCTCCTCTTGGTTTTAAAATGTATTTAGGCATACTTTTGAATACATAAACGCATTCTTTATATTTTGTGCCCCACCAGGACTACATATTGCATACACATTGCACGCTAGGACAACATATAATGAGCACACTAACGACCCTCTCAAATTTAAGGGACTCCTTAAATTGCCCGACTCTAATCAATTTTCTTCAGTAAGTTTTATATTTAAAACTATTAAAATGGGCAATGATCCAAGTCTGGATTCATGAAATAATTTCTGTGCAATCCTGTGTCCCGATATCGCCACGGGAAGCGGTGATATGTAACCTTCTCAGCCTTCTGAATTAGAAATTGACCTAAAATTGGATGACTAATTCAGTAAATGAGTGTTCTTCAAATGAAGATTAGCACGTTTGTCGCATTATAACAGCATCATACACGTTGGTCCACTTCCAGTTATATCCCCTGCAAAGAACCTACCACGTAGGTCGTTAGTGCCAGTGTTTGGATGCTTCTCAGAATTTTTTCCGAGGTTGACTTTCACTGTTTCCATGAAATGCTGTTTAATCCTGTCTACATTTAGAAAACAACCTCCTGTTCGGATATTTTTCAGCATAGAATGAACCAAAAGGTATGCCGAGGTACAATCTGGAGAGTAAGGAGGGTGGGAAAAAAATAAAGAAGTGACCTTCCGAGGCCTGAGCTCTGTGGAACCATCAGCTCCTATCTTGCCACGTCTTCGGCCTCTTGCAGTTCATCCATTAATTAAACGCTTTGCAAATTCTAGGAAGATAACCTTTATTAATTCCAACACGTTTTACAGTTGGGTTTGAAATGCTTTACAACTGCTGGTGTGGTGGGGGATGTGAGGAATATGTGATTTAAACTTCTTTTTCTAAGGGAAGTACTCCGCAGTCACGTGGAAATGCCTCCCTGAACCGAGTATCGAACCCAGGTCTTCTCGGTTACGAGACCACCACGCTACCACTATGCCACGGAGCCCGTAGAGTCCCTCATTGTAACACCCTGGTCTTCTGGCACATATTCACGGTGGACTCCCGCTCGACGATCGAGGAGCGAAATCAAGCGTCAAATAGATGTTCTGCTTAATTTATAACGGCTAAACAACTCGTGACGTTGTTATTGGCCAAATGGTTCTCGTAAAATGCTTGCAGACGTAAAGCGTGTGATACACTGAAAGTTGTACTGATTACAAACTAAAATTTCCCCCCATACCTACGCTTCTCTGCGCGAGATTTTATTTTTACATTGAAGATGACTTGATAGAACGTGTAATTGGAATTCCTAAACGAGTTACTCTGAAGACCGAAATGCACCTGGTGACGTCATTTTTGTTGTCGTCCAGTGACGCTGCCAGCCAGGACTCAATCGGTGCGACAGCTGGAGTGCTGCCCGCACAACGCAAGTCCGATGTTTGCTTGAATGAAATTTCATCACGTACCAGGATAAACGTATCACAGGGGCTGGACAGAAATATTTCCGCAACTCAATTTTTGATGTATTTCGATATTTTCTAATGGTTTAAGGAAAGAGTACAGGTAGTTCGCTTACTTACCAGAATATTTAAACAGAACAGGACAAAATGTATTGACAGTAAGAAAATCAGCTGCGAAAAAAAACTGTGAGGAACATAAGTATTTGGCCAAAGCTAAGCATAAGTTTTTAATACTTAGTAGCGAGACCTTCATTTTCAATAACAGCATGGAAACGATGATAGTAACTGGAAACTAACTTTTCACAATCCGGTTGTGGGATCTTGTTCCATTCTTGCTCGCAAATGATCTTCAAATCACCAAGGTTATTTGGACTCCTTCTGTTTACAGCAGCTTTGAATATTTGCCACAAATTTTCAATGTGATTGAGGTCAAGTAATTGGCTTCGCCACTGAAGGACACTGAGTATCATATGATATTTGAGAACCATTCTTCTGCTAATTTTGTCGTATATTTGAGATCATTGTCTTGCTGCAACACCCTCTTGTATGCACAGGCCACAGAATTTTCTTATACCTGGAAACAGCTTCTACTCCAGCATATGCCTGCATATAGAACTTTTCATTTTTCATCAATGATGTGGAGTTCCCCTACACCATTTGCAGTGAAACAGCCCCACCTTGATGCAGCCTCTTCGATCCCTTCTTGACGATAGGGATAGTGTCCTTGGGATCACAGGCAGTCCCGGTTTTCCTCCAACACGACGAGCGTCATTTCGGCCGTAAAGTTCAATTTTGCTTTCACTGGACCATGCAATGCGCTCCCAAAACTCAATTCCTTTGTCAAGATGGTCTTTGGGGAACGTTAAACGGTTCTCCACTTGTTTAGCTGCAAGTAGACGAGTTCTACGTTAAGTGAATGCATGCAGACCACTTCGACGCAATTCTCTACTAACCGTTTTTCGATTCACGTGAAGTTTTCTAACTCCAGTTCTTTTTGCAAGTATGTACGGGTTGTTATGGACTCATTCGTCACCTTACGCAGCGTAGAGCTTAGAGAGCGGCCCGTGATCTTGCCAGGAACTCGGCCTCTTTGCAGATTGAACATTGCTCCAGTCTTTCGATGTTTCCAAGCAATTGCCCCGGCAGCTGAGTAAGGAACTGTGACGCGTTCAACAATTTGTCTATATGTTAATCCGTCATTATGAAGTTAAACTATTTGCTTTACAATAGCTTTGGGGTATTTCTTTTAGATTTTCAGCATTATATTCATTAAACAGCCACTTTCAACAAACTCTGGAGCGGTAATGATTGTACCGATCGGAGTTTGCGTACATTACATGAGCTTCTTGGAGTTTCGGGAAGCCTCATAACTTAATTGTTCACGACAACCAACGTGTGCAAAAAAATAACGATGATTTAACATGAAATCAACTTTGGCCAAATAATTTTGTCCCATGCATTTCCTTGCTTAGTAGATTTTCTGGTTGTGAATAAATTTTATTCTGTTCTGTTTAAATGTTCTGTTCTCTGAACTACCTGTACTTTTTACCAACCCCAAAGCTAAAAAATTTCAAATACTTCAAAATTACGTGCTACAAAAAAACACTTATGTCCAGCTACTGTATATTCTGACGATTTAAAGACATAATTTATGAAAAGGTAAAACTCAGTCGCAATAGTGTCGCTCTCTTCTCTACCAAGATAATCTCGACGGAGAGCATCTTCCCATCAACAGATACTGCCGTCATAATATCTTCAAAATTTATTTGGTATCATACATACAGTACGTACATTTTGTATTTAGAACCGGGTTGTGATACATCCTCCCTCTTTTTTTGTGCGCCTCTACACTTTTCGAAGCACAGGGCTGTAATTTTAATACAACACGGTGGATGCAGATTGCACTTGCTGTCTGTAACAGCTATCATGAAAGATTACTTCAAAAATATTTTCCACGATGGAGTATTACCAGAAATCACGAAGATGAGTGACCTCTCGATGTTTGCTGGTTTAACACATAACGATTTCTTTTCTTGGGGTCGTCTGAAGTCTACCTTCTCCTTAAATTAGAAGAGATTTCGACACAGGCTTAGTTCGTGAAGAAAGACCGGCCGAAAGTGAGAGAACAATTTGGAATATGGCACAACGAGGGCTAGACTTGCAGTAGGAGCTTGTCAAAATGAACTTGATTTGGTAACATTTCTTCAAAACTAGTCATCGTAGTTTCCTAATTTGAGTGATAAGCTCTCGAGAGTGTAATAAACTTAATTTTTCTTGACATAATGTTCTTGAGATAAGAGATTCTCCTCGTTTAAAAACGGTTCCGATAAGAAGAAAACTAGCTTTTCCATTGCACACTTAGCTCACACTAAGTGAGCTAAAATCGTCAAAGAAGAGAATAGTTAATACTCAGCAGTGAGAGTTGCATTTGTTTGAGGTGCCCAGGATGCATTAACATATTCCTCATTTTACGATGAACTAAAAATCACAACGAAAGTTCACCCGTGATAAATTTATGCACGTAGTTTTACTAATGCAATGCTAACCAAAGTTTAGTTCATTTTCGCTATTTGCAGGCCCTTGACATGATACAAAATTCTCTTTCAGTCGTGCATAGATGAGCAAAGGCTAGTCAACGAATAAAAATGCATTAGCGACATCTGTGGAGAACATATCAATGTAAATCCATTGATCTTTCTTCAAACAAAAGTAAATACACACATACATTTCCTCTTAGACTTATAGTTAGGGGAAATAAATGCAAATCGGTATCGAACTCACGGAATCCTCTAATTTAAAAACACGCGCGTGTCACGAGCGGAGACAATACCGCCTTTTATTTGACGCTCGCGAGGGGGAGGAGGAGGTCGAGTTCATTCAGCTGTCGTCCTGCCAAAAACAGGCGCCGACAAACTTGACACGAGACAATCCAGTGACATAAATTGGCATTTCAAAATTCTTGAACCATTGCGGCCTTCTTCAGGAAACAAAACGCTGTGCTCTCGCTAGTAGCACACTTTGCCTGTACCTGTTTCGAGCTCTCATCAAGACTGTAGCATATCTTATTCATTTCATATGTTTTTTCCGTCAAAATGTGATTGTATTGTCATCGGGACTGCGCGTAGTTTTAAACAGTGATTGGTGCGTACGTTGTGCTCACTTGAAATACCAATTAAAACCGACAATATAATACATGCGTAACGAAAAACTTCTAGCGTACTGTACATGATTTTTTTGGGCAAATCTGCTTCAGAATTAAATTTAACGAACTCGAGGTGTCTAATGAAGCTCTAAGCTTTCTTATGAACTGAAGAAAAATGTTCAAAAACCGTATACATATGTACGTATAATTGGTAAAATTCAACTTCGAAAAGGTTACAAGTATCAGAATAATTTTTGTACGAAACTTTCGATACGGAAAAATCTCTATCATGTTTCCATATGTTTTTCGTCCTATGCCACAGAATGGGAAAAGCCCGTTCAGTAGCCCCTATAGATACGTCTTTTCAATCAGCGTTAGTACAATAAATATTATTCTATTTAAGCGCCTATCAGCTTAAAAGTATGAAGCCGCGTTTCAATTAGCAATACCGTGGGCTTAATACATAACCCATAAATAATTAACGTCTACAATATTATAGCATTCATTAATCAAAAAATATTGCGGTGCTTGAAAAATACAGGTTCACCGGCCAGCAAACCTCAAAACGCACAAGCGTAGAATTTTAAAGCCTCTCAACACCGCAGTGAAATTTACTCTACTGTTTCTCTTTATTAAGGTCTCAAGTGTCTTTACTCTCATTTCCAGTCAGTATCGTTCCCGCGTCCTTTGAAGACTTTCCAAAGTGCAGATTAGGCCTGTGGAAATTTTCGGCGGAGTCAACGAAGCTTGGAATTTACCGGGTGCTACTGTTCATATTTCTTCACATCTTTGCCTCTAAAGTTCTTGTTTTTTGGCACCAGGACGTCTTTCGCAACACTTCGTACCTGATGAAATAGATTGCAGATTGAGCATAATAAGATGAGGAAAAAAGTATATTGATGCTCAGGCATGTGCTACAGAAAGTAAAACTATCAGGCAAGCCACGACAGCCTCGGAACCGTCGCTCACGGCACTGCCGAATTTCCAATTTAAGAATACGAGCATTTTCGCTTCGGAACGAAAAGAGGAGATTTTCTTAATTCGTCGCCTGAAATTAAAGAGATACCCCTTCAAAATAAGCAGCATCGGAAGAATAGCCTGTCGATACGTCCGATGCAAGCGTGAAATGGTCGAATATTAAATAAGCCGGCCTGGGGCGACATCTTCTACGTGTAAATTTTAAACTGATCCGAACTCGCTCCCGTGGAGGTGTTCTGGCCGCTCACGCAGTTGATCGTTCACACATTCTGTACATTTGTTGAAGGAAGTAAGATGGGTGGCAATTCTTCTGTCTTTCGCTTCGTTTATTTATTTTTTTACTTAGAGCTGTCAGGATAGCGAAGTAAGTGAAAGAATTTCCAACGATTTTCATAACTAAGCGTTATGAAAATATAATTATTGATTTGCAGAAAATCTTCTTGAGATCAATTTCAAAGTTAAACGTGCCTTCAATCTCGCAAAATGAGTCAAATGTACAACGAACGAAAACATTTAATGTGAAATACATAATAGATCACACACTAATAAACTCAAGAAATTAATTGAATTGTGCGGACGAATTCCGCTCACAGTTGACTGATGCTGGACTGTTGTGAAGATTGAGGATATTTCTCTGATAAATTCAGGGGTGGTCCACAGTTAGAGACTTGCGCATGACGACGGTGTGGTCTGGTGTGAGGTGTACAAGGGTACAGGCAGCCCTTGGCACCTGTCTGTTGAACTTTTTAGTTCCATTTCAGTGGTTCATGCGTTCAGTTCTCTAGTGGTTCATGCGTTCGGTTCTCTAGTGGTTCATGCGTTCAGTTCTCTAGTGGTTCATGCGTTCATTCTTGTAGTTCATGCGTTCATTCTTATGGTTCATGCGTTTTATAAAGGAACAAAGCATTTAAGGTAGCATATTTCAAGCCTAAGCTAATTCTCGAAGAAGTCTTGAGAGGTCAAGCATATTAACGTTGAATAACTATTTCATCAAAATGGTAGCTGCGCACTTTTGAAGAAGCACTGTAACGATTCACCCATTCGAAAAAGTTTGTATTCTGCATTGTAGGGAAAGAGGCACTCTACATGCGTACTGAAAACAAAATGTGAAAGACAAATCGAACATGATGCCGGAATTTATAATTGAACACTCATTTCATCCCTGAACACAGCTACATTTCTGTGCACGAGGTGCCTAGGTGGCAAAAGAAAAATAAAGTTCGACCGATCGCGCGGCGTTGCGACGCCTGTAAAACTCGCAGCGGGCTCTGCAGCATCTCTGACAACAGTTACGTTACGCACGTGCTGGTAGAAAAAGAAACTTGGAAATAAATAGAAACTTCGAGGGAAAGTACGCATGGGGATTCCTCTATGCGTGCTAATGGCGTTAATTAATTATTTAATTGCTAAGTACACGTGATATGTGAAAAGCGGTGAGTTCTATTTGAAAGGTTCGTATGGCGAACGTGTGCATAGTATGTACGTAACCAGCAAGGCAAGTTATGCGATACCTTTGTTGCAGGCCGTAAAATATACTTTATATATTGACGTGCTTTTAAAATATTATTCTTTACCTATGTCTCTTCGTTAACAGTTCACGTTGCTATGCTTTGTTTGATAAATGAGTTAGATGAGACAATGAGACAGTAAAGGTTTTCAATTTAAAGATATGAATAAGCCTTTATATAGAGAAAATTAAGGCTAAATTCACATTGATGGTTAATTTTTGTTGTAAATCGAATCGTAATAAGTCATTAATGATTATTTCATTTTCCAGATCCTACTGACGAGCCTTCAAATAGACATCAGGAGACGAAGCAGATTTGAGGTATGAACACTTTTCAGAATGGAATGTACTTGTATATTTTCTAATGATTCTATTTTTCTGGATGCGATAAATTTTCAGGAAGAACGACAAGGAACCCAGAAAGGAATTTTGAATAGCGTAAAAAGTTCGACAAAGGTTCAAGAGTTGGCAAGGCTTTGTGAATAAACCTTTAAATGGCGTAATTATAGAGTGAAGTAAAACATCGCAGGCTGACGGTCTTGGGACTTTGAACAGTCGTTGCCTGTTGGTGTTGAGACAACAGAGAGGCTTGTAAATTCGGTGATTTGTAAAAGGTGTATTTTTGGCTTACGCCGCCGCACGTAAGAGTTCAAAAATAGAAAAGTAATTACAATATGTGATAATCAAGTAATATGGTCAAGATTTTACGCATCGTAAGTCCCGTATTGCATCGTATGCCTGTGACTAAGTTATCGATAACAGTAATGGTAAATGCTTAACGTCATGAAAATATTCTCTCAAGATTGCCTATCTACATCCAAATACGGCCTAGCAAAATAAAATAAAATTTGAATTTTAACTACGAAACACATTCCCTGAATAACTACGTCAATTCGTTCCTGACGAACCGTTCAAACTTTATCGAAGCAATGAAGGGAAGAGAAGCTGAAGGAGGGTGATGAGAACAAGCGATAATGAACTCCAGGCCTCCGAATCTAGGCTTGCACACGCGCGATTTTCAGACAAGATTTAAGGATAATAGCTTGTATGGACGTAGCAATCCGGGTAGTTGGTTTCTGTTTTTTTTTCAACGGGAAATGGCGAAAGAGCGTAACGCTATAACGACCAATTCTTTTTGTGATAAGCTTTATTTAGCTCTGCGCGAAAACATAGCTGCAGCATTGTGTTTGTCCGTAATAAGGCTGCATTTAACGCCATGCGGAAACGAGCAATATCCTCGTACAACGGGACTGTACAGTCTCTTTATCGATAAAAGGTTCAGAGGAATTGGTAAGAGTATTGACGAAAATTTACCTCTCCGTGAGATAATTTCAACCTTTTCTGACGCATTGACGTCAGCATGTAACGAAACAAAAATTGCACGGTCAGAAACATCACAAATAATTTTTCAAGGTTCGTCAGATTTCCCGGTGATGTCTGTTGAGTGAAGGCGAGAACAAGTAGCCAATAAACGTACGTTATAGTTAAGATGAAGAATAATTTTAGATTACGAATGCATTCGGAGAAAAATACCTATTCTCTTAAGTTCACTTACCCATCAGTGGAACTAGTGTGCAGAAAATTGCAGGATTTTAGGACAACGAATGCCAAAAACTCAAAGATGAACTCAATGCGCTTCGCAATCTGGCCCTTCTTAGAACACGATGTTTGCTTTGGTCTACTCAAACGTAGTTCTTCCGAAAGAGACTTTTCTCCGCGCCAATTTCGCTAAAACCTAAACCAGCGTTCCTGTGACTCAGCGACTACTCTTTTGGAGCCTTTGATCAAATTACAAATGAAGTCATAAATGAAAACGGTAAAAGTTATGATATGTGTCGCCATTCTCTTACTGAAATAAATTTATTTGCCTGAAGTAACATGAGAGTTGTAAAAAATTCTTTCCGAAACTCCGTGAGGGAGAATTTCATGATATACGTCGTTATTCCGAGAAAAGATAAATTTAGAGTTACGATTCAAAAGTTTTTAGGAGTGTCTGAGTTGAGTGGCTACGCAGTTTTGTGTTTAATCGGACGTGACGTCCTGTGTTTACACACTTAATGAGATAATTCAAAGTTAGCCAGTGAACAGTGCCGTGGTGCTACCTTTGCTCACCGAATTTAAAAGCTTGATGCTTTTGTGGAAATGAGCTGGAGGCAACCAATCTGGTAAAGCTTTAGGAATGAGCCTTTCATGCGTAGTTCCTAACGTGTTGTACAATGAAGTTCAGTATAGAAATACACCTGAAATGGAAAGTGAAGTCAGAGTAAAAAGCGAGTGTTCAGAAGGTATGTTCGTATTACAGAAATGCATACAGAACTGTACCAATCGTTGTATCATAGCATTGACAATCAGAAGGAACATTATTCATTTCCCGAGAACCACGCATCAGAGCCAATAAATTTGCAAAATGTTGGAGAATGGTTGTTCAAATGCAAAGAACGTTCGCGGAAATGCTGGTACCGAAGTCCAAAAGAAGAATAAGGAAGGTTTGCGAATAGGTTCCAGGGGCCTTTTTTGAGGAAAAACTAGTTATGTTCTACAACAGACCTTAGAAATACTGTTTACGTAGATGACATTCGTAAGATGTGAAGACAAGAACATTTATGAAGGTTGTGAGGAGACTCTAGAGGAAAGTGAACGTAAGAACTAAATCTGGTACTTTTCTCGATGAAATTGTTGCCTTGTACGAATTGTTATTAAGAAATAAACTTGGATTTCGTATGTATAGCAACTGTAACGGTTTTATGTGTTGTGGAGAAGCCACAAGAAGGAGAAAAGTAATGGAGAGTGAAATAACTCGCAGGAGTGATGCGGTTGAGAAGTGACCTGAAATTGCTCGGACTCTGCAGGGGGAAATTCAGAAGTGGACACAAGGGACGCGGGCGCACGCTGAGGGTGCATCGTGAAGAGTTGAAGCTGCCAACAAGTTCATAAGAGAGGATTGTCTAACTGAAAAATGAATGAAATAAAAATTTTAGACGGTGTTGCGTCAGAAGTCGTGCAAGCTTTTAATAGCTTGCATTGGTGCTAGACATTTCAAATCGGTAATTCTGAAAAAAATTGTGAGAATGTGCAAGAGGGGCATAGAAATGGGAGCGTGCGTGTTGACTTTAAATTTGCGACCCGATAACGACAGGGCGTTGTCTCGGTCCTTGCCTCCAAGTAGAGCAGTTTTGAGGCCAAAGAGGGGAGGCATTGATAAATTGTTGCATGGGCAAAATGTCGAGAGCTGCAGCAGATTTGACAGACTCAGTAGGACCGAGACTCTTAGTTGCTGGCAAGAGCTACCACTGTTCTAGCGACTATACGCACAATGGTACAACGTTAGCTTTCCAATTTCATGTAATGTATACTCCGAACTAACACATATCCTTGTAAATGCTACGCAGGCTCCATGTAACTGCGTTTAGCTGAAGTGGAAAGCAAATGCTCTCATGAGAAAGTACATGACGGCTATCGAATCGAAGAGGTCACTCATATTTAGCGTTATCAGTTTTTCAGTTGGCTATGAATGATTGAGATTCACTTCGCTCTTTCTTTTTTTTTTTCTCGAGTCCTGGTAAAGACGCTCGACAAAGTCAGAAAAATATCTGGAGATTAAGATGAATGAAGCAAAGACCAATGCACAAACATGAGAGATTAATTAATTGACTTACGAATAAACGCAGAGTTTGTGTTAAAGATTCTATAAACGAATCTGAGTGAGGGAATCCTCGAAATACCATGCAAATTTAATTATGCGTAATTAGAAGTAGGGATATTTAAACATTTAAACATTTAAACATTTATTTACCACAAGTA
>VOMN01139819.1:0-22908 GCA_014899125.1 Orchestia grillus | reverse complement strand
CCGGCTCCGACTTAGTGAAGTATGCCGGCTCCGACCTAGTGAAATATGCCGGCTCCGACTTAGTGAAGTATGCCGGCTCCGGCTCCAACCTAGTGAAATATGGTGCTGCTTTAGTGACCCTGACCACGGCTGCAGCGTACAGCCCGAGGTGAACTCAGCTCGACAACTCGCTGTATTTGAGCAAGTGCGAGGACTAGCAACTGACGCTACAGTCAGCTGTTCACATGAGCTTGGGCACCTGCAGAGCCGCATCTGGCTTCATTCAAAGGTCGAATTTTGACTTCGTACTTGCATCCCCTCGTGAAGTTCCACACCTGCTCATGTTCGATAGTCGGTATTGAAGAAGTACTCTTGTTGAGGGGGAAGTTATGCGCTTACTGACCTTAGAGAGCTGGTATGGAGTACGTGCTCTTCATGAGTGGGAGGGATTGGAGAGGAGGTATGTCACATCCTCTGTAAACGTTGAGATTAGCGCGATTGCTTGACAGGTGTCGAGAGCGGTTCACACTCAGGTCAGCAACGTTGGTTGGGGAAGTTTATTAAGGTTTTCCGTAGT
This sequence comes from Orchestia grillus, assembly GCA_014899125.1. Lineage (NCBI taxonomy): Eukaryota > Metazoa > Arthropoda > Malacostraca > Amphipoda > Talitridae > Orchestia > Orchestia grillus. Next base: position 22,352 of record VOMN01139819.1, on the reverse strand, counting down.
TTCTAATCTTGGTTGAACTCTTATTGAGGAAGAATAGCGTAGTTTTCTGCGTTCGCTTTCTGAAATGATGACCAGTGTATTGGCATTCAATAGGAGCAGCATTCATGCCTGGTTTATTTGTCTTGAGATATCTTCATTTCTGCGTGCTTGCTTGCGCCGCCCAAATCGCGGGTTCCGGGTGCGCGTTGGACGCCTTGGACCCCACAGAGCCTCTGGTATCGGGGGGCTCGCTGGTACCGTGTTGCGCTCGCAACTAATAAGTTAAGGTTCGATTCCCGGCTGGAACAAACGGATTTTCATGGAACCACGGAGTGCTTTCTTTGGGAAAGAAGCTTAAACCTCACATCACTTACGCGGGATTGATTAGTTATGAGGTGTTGGAAACCCTAAGATGTACTGCATGTCATTTGTGTTGGAATTGCAAGTTTTTCTGTGGAGGCTGAAAGTGGCGTTCTTGTGGCGCTGCTGAAGTGTAGTGCCTGCATAGCGCCGTCGTGCACGCCTACTCATTTTAGCTAAGCTTTTAATTTTGCAATTTTTATTCATTTTCTTTGGTTCTACCCATTTCAGATTGTACTATGTACATAAATTCAAATATACTAGTGTTGTGTATGATATAGCATCATTACAATTTTCCCAAGTCTAAAGTCGTAATTCGTTCATTATGTTTCAATTTTTTCAAGAATCTACGGAAAGGGAAACTGGATTAAAATGATCTGAATGAATCGGAAAGTGAACTACACCTTCGAACATGATTGGCACGCCCTCATAACGTGACGACGGTGGCACTTTAACCGACGGCATTTCGGGGCCGTGCCTGGGCGCTGGTGGCGGTCCTGACGCCGACCTGTGGCTCAGCCCTCGGCATTTGTGAGGGGACTTGTTTTGTTGACGGAGCATCTGCTGTGGGCAGAGCTTCTACTCTCTTTACAGAGGATGTACTGTTCACAGGTGTATTTTGTTTACAGAGGATGTATTCTGTTTATAGGGGATGTACTCTCTTTACGCAGGATGTATTCTGTTCATGGAGAATGCATTTTGTTTATACAGAATGCATTTGTTTATAGAGAATGCATTTTGTTGATAGAGAATGCATTTTGTTGATAGAGAATGCATTTTGTTTATAGAGAATGCATTTTGTTGATAGAGAATGCATTTTGTTGATAGAGAATGCATTTTGTTGATAGAGAATGCATTTTGTTGATAGAGAATGCATTTTGTTGATAGAGAATGCATTTTGTTTATAGAGAATGCATTTTGTTTATAGAGAATGCATTTTGTTGATAGAGAATGCATTTTGTTGATAGAGAATGCATTTTGTTGATAGAGAATGCATTTTGTTGATAGAGAATGCATTTTGTTGATAGAGAATGCATTTTGTTTATAGAGAATGCATTTTGTTTATAGAGAATGCATTTTGTTGATAGAGAATGCATTTTGTTGATAGAGAATGCATTTTGTTGATAGAGAATGCATTTTGTTGATAGAGAATGCATTTTGTTGATAGAGAATGCATTTTGTTGATAGAGAATGCATTTTGTTTATAGAGAATGCATTTTGTTTATAGAGAATGCATTTTGTTTATAGAGAATGCATTTTATTTATAGAGAATGCTATTTGTTTATAGAGAATGTATTCTGTTTATAGAGAATGTATTCTGTTTATAGAGAATGTATTCTGTTATAGAGAATGTATTCTGTTATAGAGAATGTATTCTGTTATAGAGAATGTATTCTGTTATAGAGAATGTATTCTGTTATAGAGAATGTATTCTGTTATAGAGAATGTATTCTGTTATAGAGAATGTATTTTGTTATAGAGAATGTATTTTGTTATAGAGAATTTATTCTGTTTATAGAGAATGTGTTCCGTTTATAAAGGATGTATTCTGTATATAGAGAATGTACCCGGCTTTCAGATGTCATTTTTTTCATAGGATTTCTTCTATTTGTGAACGATTTTTTCAGATAAATTCTTTCTTTTGGATTTCCTCTATCCTCGTTCCAGAATTTACTCTTTTTTCAGATAAACACTTTTGTTGGGAGATTTACTCCTTCATTTGTGAGGCCTTCGCAATTCGTTTGCTCATGACGACGCGCTTGGCGCTACCGTCTTCACATGGAGCCGTGCGACGCAGCGAGCTGACAGACATCAGAGAAGTAGCTCGTGCGCCGTCCTCCTCGATGCCATTTTATGGCGGTGTTCTCTCCCGTTACAACCTCGCCGGGGCCGCCATATGTGAATCCGTTATTTCCATCTGCTTATTTTTAGGGCACGAACGACTTCCAATCAAATTTTCCATTTGTCTGACTCGTTGTTTATTTTCGTTCGGGAATTAATTCAGGGGGTGTGCGCTGACTAAAAAGGAGCCCCTTGTCGCTCTGGTAGCCAAGATACTGAGTGAAGAAATCCGTTGTGAAATCCATATTTTCTGCCTTCTGTCGTGTCAGCCGCAAAAAAAGTCGTCCTCTGCATATAGCGCTAGATCAGGTTCAACAAACTATCTCCTTATTTGCTTCTTGTGACAAATATTTGCCGTGCTGCTTGGTGCTCGCTGTAGTTGATACTGCTTTACTGTGTGTGGACGGCTGTAGAGCGGTTGTTTGCTGGTACAGATCTAACGCTCTATGAGGGGGATGGCGTATTGCAGAACTGCTTCCGCCATTACGCAATACTGCAAGATAGAAAGAAGAGTTTAATTTCTTGTTACTCGTTGGAGAACAGTTCCCTTTTATCACTTGACTGTATGCTTTTGAAAGCGTTTGTGCGTTGCAGAATTATCGTGGACCAGTTTCCTTCTCTCCAATGCGAATTCTGAATTTGTATCTATTCCAGGTAAAAGGAAATTGAAATTCCTGGTGCTCAAAGTGTCACCGGAACCAGTGAGCATATAATGTTACTCAATTGTATTTTTGGTTGGATTCATAATAAAATTCTTCACAGTAGCATTTTTAAGTTAACATAATGTCTATATTTCAAACTCACGTATTTTTCTCGTTCGTCATCGACGTAACATTTTTCTCGTTTACGACGATTTTGAGAATTTACCTAAGATTTACAGTTACTTGAAAACTGACAGTAAAAAGTTACGCTATCAATCAATATCTTTCAGCTGCCGCTGGAAGTTATCAGCTTGCAATTGAAGCAAATTTAGATACCGGTAAAACGTAATAAAGAGGTTGTAAAAAAGGTTCCTATTTACAACTAGATGGATATCCAGTACTGATGCTCAGATGGCCACATTTAGCGGCACGTTCCGTCTATGATTTTTTTAACATCTGTGGCCTATGACGCGTTCTGAAGGTTGATGCTGCAGCACTGACACTGCCAGGCTATTATCGACTCGAGTGTGTACCCCAGATGTGTCAGTGTCGACTCGAGTGTGTACCACAGATGCGTCACAGTGACGACTCGAGTGTGTACCACAGATGCGTCACAATGTCGACTCGAGTGTGTACCACAGATGCGTCACAGTGTCGACTCGAGTGTGTACCACAGATGTGTCACAGTGTCGACTCGAGTGTGCACCACAGATGTGTCATCAGTGTCACAGTGTATGGAGTGTGCACCACAGATGTGTCATCAGTGTCACAGTGTATGGAGTGTGCACCACAGGTGTGTCACAGTGCGTTGGTTTGCCCCCCGTCGCCGTGTGGAGCTTCTCTGCACGCAGAGCGGCCGCTGCCGCATCAGACTGCGTGAAGAACTCTATTCGTTGATGTCCTTTGGCTTGAAATCGTTTCGAGTCAGATTCGCTCTTTGATCTCCGCTCCTTAGTGTATGAGGTTATTACAATAACCATTGTTGCTCTTGGTTTGTAGAGCGTATTGTGGGAAAATTTGTATATTGAAAGGCTAATTGCTCTGTAAAACCAACATTTTCCTTCCATATTCCGTGATCGTTTAGAAGGTCATGTCTACGTTGCTGCAAAGCACGTTGCGCGACAATAACAAGCTTGTTTTGTAGGAGCAGTAGTGGCATAGACTGCAGCGCTTCAATGAAGCAGACTGTGGCACCGAAAAAGGAGGGACGATTTTGTAGGGACTGTAGAAAACGAGAATTGAATACACAAAGTGTGTTCCCACCCCCAATCCCATGCGCGTAGAAACAGCAAGTTAGAAATAAAGGAGAAGAAATAACAAGGATGAGATAGCGGATAAGGTGTGAACATCAAATAGCGCGAAATGGGCACGAAAGACAGAGGTCTGTCTCAAAGACCCATCTAGTATAGCTGAGGTAACCAAACAGTGCCCCCTCGGTTCGCCAGTCCCCGTGCATACTATAGAGAAACTTTAGAAAAAAAAGTTTATTCCAAAGTTGGTCACATACATGAGCAACATATCGCTATGGCCTCTTCTGTGCCCTCTGAGGAGACGTCGTCTGGGGAACATGAGGAAAGCCCCACGTGCGCCTCACTCGTAACTTTCAGTGGCCATGGTGGAGTGTTACACGCACGGGGCTGTGATGCGCTCCCTGCACGCCACCACCTCGGCCACATGCAGTCGTGGAGAAAGTGATTCGTGCTGGCGACGAGAGCGGCGACTCCGAGGTGTGGCCGAGAGGATTTCAATTGAGGCCATTTGGAGGGTCCTGACCGCACGTGCGGGGATTTGATTTCTTCGGAATCTTATATGGGCTGTATGATAATACGACAACATCTTATGCACTTTTTCATGTGTTTAATTTCGGAAAATGTTGTCTTGTTCCTATGTGTGTAACGATTTGTTCACGCAGTGAAGAATTGGGCAAGAGAAATTTACGGGTGCAGGTTCTCGAGTCCGTATTCTTAATCAGCGAGACTATCAGACAAGGCCATCCTTATCTGTGATACAGAAGATGGCATAAATTCACATCAGATTTACTGTCATGTTTTGAAGGCATGGGGAAGCTTGTAATTCTACTACATAAGAATACACATTTGCTAGTTACTTGGTTTCTCTGTTCCTCTTATCAGTCTTCCATGAGAAAATGTGACTGCAAGTCGATGATATGCAGCACTGTTGTAGCTAGGATACTGAATGTCGTATCGTAGATGAATGCGATCTAATAAAAAATGAATGGTTTTATATGATAAGGTATGATGCGAGAGTATCTTGGTCGACATAGGTCATGAATAGTTGATTTCAAAGGAAACGATGAGGCACGTTGGTGACCTACTACATGCTTCACTCGGAAGATACCATTTTGAGAATGAACATGGCAAGTCCCGTCTTGACGTGTCGCGGGTCTAGTACCAGAGTAAGAGTTACTTCCAGGGAAAATAAGGAACATCTCGAAGGCGTGCAGTGTCGATATGTTGCTATTGTACAGAGTGTTTCATAATGCACGCCGAATTAGAAGCGGATGACATTCGTATTTTGCATGCTTTAATCATTTTTGTTTTCTGGTTTCTCTACGCATAATGGTTGATAGTTTGGATTTGCTAACTCTTTCCATGCTGTGCGTTATTTATCGGCTTATAACAGTTTTCATCGTGTCAACATTCTAGTCAAATTCGGCGTCCTTTCTGGAACACGCTCTATCTCGACGTTATCTGCATGACAGGTGTGCCTGGGGGCTTTTGGGGGGAGGTCGTCGCCCAGCGGCACGTCCTGAGGGCTGAACCCCCTAAACATGGCCGTTCTAATGAATGGTGGAATAATTCGCTCGCTGAATTTCAAAGATAGCTGAACTCGAAACTAGAGTTTAATTTTACCAGGCCGTGTACGGTCGAGAAAGTCAATGGCAGCCCACACCTGCCAGCAAACTAACTCGTAATTTTTTGAATTTGTCAGAATAAGGGACGTCCAGGAGCCATCTTGTGGGGTAGATTGTGGAAAACAACTGGATTTATTAATTTACTCACCTAGGCGTAAGCGTGTGAACGCTTGTATACCTGATGAACCCAGTTGATTCTTCAACTATCCATCTTACTCTCATGGGTGAAGGGTTCTGTCTGGAGACGCTAGGCATCGATACATTTCGAATAACAGTGGAACACTTGTGGAAGCACAAATAACTTACACTCAAATTGTCTGAGCAGACCCTGTCGTTGATAGTGCTAAACATTCCAGCAACAGCAAATGGTAACATTCGCCGACTCTAGTTCATTTAACTATTTTATTGGGGTTACTTAACAAAGCCAGAACAATGGCAGTGGATATGATCTCATGCAGTAGCGCGTATCTATATTGCTGTTCTTTGTGTGCATTTGAAGTTAAAAAGTCGACCAAAAAATCTTGTCTCTCGAGTACTATAGTTGCTTAAAAGGTGTTACCAGTACATGTTACAGACTCAAGAGCTTGAAAAGTCAAGCAAAGGTTTTGAAGAGCATCCGTGCCAACTCTACTGTTACACGGCCATCAAAGTGTGCGAACGTCCGCAGGAAGGGAGCTAGAAATACGTGAAAGGATAACAGTCCTGATGCGAATTTTGACTTAATGGTTACCTGATTCATGTGATGGCCTTTACTGCAATGAAGACATTTTTATTTCATGAATTGAAGTGATATGTAGAGACGAATAATTAGTGTGCACAGTCTGAAAGAAGCGTTACGATTTCAGCTATGTAGACAATCATTTCAGTTGATCAGTTGACGAGACTTGGTATCAGATTATGCGTTATCACAAGATAGCAAGTAACTCTGCACCGCTGTAGTAGTCCTTGATCCGTATTAATCCTTGTATGTCACAGCGTTGACATATCAATCCATTTTCTCTGTATATGTAGAACATGTTTTTTACTCCGAGGGGACTGTCCTCAAACGTAACTTTGGGACGTTCCGCATATCTAGGGCTGACGTTTTCCCCAGTATTGTGGGGGAGGCTACACTGATAAGCCCGTACTCCTAAAGATAATGGACGCTCAATGTTTCCCTAAGATATCCACAGCTGACCGCCTGCTCCTGCTGCTGCTCGCCGCTCGTGGCCGGAGGGTAAATTATGAGTTTAAATTTGACAGTTGAGCTGCTGCTAACCCTTTGCTGCTCCACGTACTTCACTGTCCATTCGGCGCACTTTTACACGTGCTGCGAATGTCTTTCTTCGAACTAAAGTGCAATTTACTCGCAGCAAATGCTGTAGTCCTGTTTTTATTGTTGTCGCACCTACCGTAGCTTCGGTGCATGTACCTTCGAGAGAAAAGATACATAAAATGTAACAAATAGTCGAATGAAATCTGATTTGGGCAGTAATGGCTCTAGTTGAGTTCGTGTAGAACTATTCTTAGTGTTCTTGTTAACGCTGGAAGCTACGCAGCGTGCGTCATTCACGACTGTGTTCGATGCTCCTGTACTTCGGTCTTCAAATTCTCTCCTTCTCGATGCAACCGTCACCACACGAAAACTTTGTGCTGACTCGATGATAAATGAAGACCAATTTTATTGCCAATCAGTACGAGCTTTTACCGTGTTTTACCAGTTGCGTTTGTTGGATCTTTATTTCATGTGGAATTATTACATCGCTCCGTCACGAAATCTATATAAGGCAGGCTTATCACATACGTGACAGCTGCTGCGAAGTTGCTGGCGCCTGGTGGAATTGCTCAGACAGATCTTCAGCTTATTTTATTGTGCGATTAGTAAATATTAACTAAATAAATGAAGCTTTTTGATTTGTTAGATTTTACATAGACCTGTGATGCGACCGCTGACTATGGCCCAAGGGACACACGAGGTGACGGTTCACTGAGGTGCGAGGTACGTCTCGTCATCTCGTCAGTACGGATCTTGTGGTGTTGTTGTTTGAAGCAAGTAACTTGAAATTTCAGAACTTCATGGAAGAAAGATGAAAAATGCAATGGGAAGGAAAAGGGTTCAGAAGTCTAGAAAATGGAAGCGAAAATGTACGTGTGCCTGCTTATGTGTTTATTGTTTCTTAAAAAATTTTCAAGAATTGTATTTCATTGACCTTTCGAAGCAGTTGTGTTGAATATGAATGAACATAGGTGGATGCATATTATTAACTTCCATCAATAGTTGAAAATTATTTCCATAGTTAACCTCCTTTTTGGGCAAGAACGGTTGGATTTCTCACTTCTAGGCAAGCAAACTCGGCAGACCTTAGGTTCCAAACTCAAACCTCGATGCAAGTGTACTTGTCCTTCTGTAACCTCATTCCATGTATACCGACCATACCCGAGTGCACTCGTACATCTGCAGCATGTAAGAAAGTCGCCTCAAAATTGCCCGCGTTCGTCTGAAATCCTAGGGGCTAAATATGAGCGTGGTATCCTAGCTACGCTGTAAGCAGTGATCCAGCGAGCTGACAATTTGATGCACTGCTGCGTGCGTCTGTAGAGATTCTTCGATTGGGCCTCATATCATACATAAACGTTTTAAGCCATATTTTTTAAAATTTCTTCAGCCCTTGCCCTCTATTGACCCTGAAATGTGAAAATCTTAAACGCACTTGAAGTGGGCGGCATGCACCAGCGCTGAGTGTGACGTATGGGTCCGAAGTTCCTGATGAATTTGAAGCTTGGCACAATGCTCTCGTTTTGAGGGTGGCGGATGAACTATAGGAACACCTGCGCATACTTGCAGTGCGTCACCAGCACGCAGTGCGCGTTGCGTGCAGCTGCTGTGTGCTGCACGGCCGTCCTTGTGCTCTCTGCCTGAACTCGGCGTGAATTTGCCTCACGATGTGAGGAGATTCAGGGTGGAGTGGGAGTGGTGGGGAGTCAGTTTGGTCCAAAGTGCGCGTGAAATATGAAGCTATATGCGGCGGTCGTAGAGCTAATTTTTGTGTGTTGTTTGATGAGTAAATGTTGTGTTATTAAAAAATGGGGCCAATGCTGCGAAACATGCATAGTTTGTAATAGAGGGGAAAAGGAAGCCTTCCTAGGATATTTTGAAATCGACTCATACACGACTCAGTGGCCCCTGGTAAACAAGGGCTTGTATGATATCATTGATTGTAGTCAGAAGTCTCTTAGGAATACAGACTTATTATCAAATTGGTTACTAGCAGGATTGTAAACAAGGACTTGCCTAGGGAAATTGGTAATTACTAGTCTCGTATGAATATGGCTAGTAATCCACCTGGTCATCAGTGGTCTCTCCCTCAGATGTAAGAAGGGGGTTGCAATAAGGCCATCTAATCGAACTGGTAAACTGTGCTCTCTCCCCTCTAGGGTATGGCACTGGAGGGAATTGCAAAAGGGACTGTAAACAAACTGATAATCAGCAGCTCCTGGTCAGTTAGTTCAAGTGGCTCAGAAGTGAGTTTGCCTCCGGCACACAATCGGGAGTCGGTGCATCTCGAGGAAGTAAGTTTAGGGTGACACACGAAAATGAAAGAAAATCTATGAAATCTTCGCAGTTACGGATTAAAAATTGACCACATTTCCTTTCAAGCGGTCTCTGCTTAAGTCTGTAACATAGATACCTGAATTAAGTTATAAACATTCGACTAGTTAGTTTTGGCGTTCTCCTGTAGTATTCCCAACTGCCTCCCGAGACGCGCTCTGAGGGTTTGTGCCCTGTCGCAGGTCCCAAGTGTCCTGCCGACACCTAAAGTTGTGTCTGGACAACGCTGTGCCAGACTAGAGACGGTTTCAGTTCTGAAGTCAAGAAGACCATATTTTTCTCTCCATTCTTTTTCCTGAAGCTTCATCTGTCGTGTCATATCACGATATCGTGCTCAAGAGATAGCACCTGTTGTGTCAAGCTTTAGACGCACGCAAATGCGAAATATACTAGGCTAATATTCTTGGCACGAGTCACATTAGTAGTTGGTAAAAGTGCGTATCCAGAAAATTTGACTTAGCATTTTCTCGTTCTGTAGTTGACTCACTTTAGTGCAGTAAAATATACCAGCACCTCGGATTTGCTGACAACTCATTTTAGTTTTGTATTCAACCCATTGAAGGTTACAGACATTTAACTACCGTTGGTTGGCTTCTGCAGCGGATTTAAATTGATCCTCATTGTCAGCAATCTGGAGAGTGGATTGTGCGAATATTGGTACGTAAAATAAGAGACAATCGCGGAGATTGGAGGACCATCAGTTCTTGTCCATTACAGGTAATTACTCGGGATTGTTCTTCGTCTCTTGCTATGGTGCGTTCTTTTGTTTACCTGAGTAGCCTTGAAAAAGTTCATGACCGTTTGTCCGGTTTGCGTAACGCTTTCACTTTCGGACACTAGTTTGTTACAATTGCGTGAGTGAGGGATAGTGCTCTTAAGAATATTGTTCAAATTTTGAATTAGAATCTTCCGAATTGAACGGATGAAATGTTGGCAACAAATGTGATCAAGTTGCCCAGGAAAGTTGAAATTTTTAAGCGAATCCAATAATTAGTGAGCATTTTTTTGATTAACTTTAGCGAGTATTTTTGTAATCGCCACGGAAATAACCGGCCAAGTCGTGCAAGAAATCTGATGTGATATTTTTTCCACGAGCTCTTTTTCTTACGTTCGTAAAGTTTCAGATCTGCTAATATAATTTAGCATTAGAATCTGGACAAATCGTCCGTTGTTCTTGTGCAGCCACGGACTGACAAGTTTGTGGGTGCTCTGCAGCGTTGACGAGAATGACTTGCATTTGCTGCAGGTGAACCACAATAGCTTTGTTATGAGGAAATCCTGTACTAGTTCTAATTGTCAACTTCTCCAGTATAAATATGAACACGAAAGCTTTGAATTGAGTGTCGCCTTGTGGTGCAGCGCCTTTGTCGCCGAGCGTGCTGGATAGTTTCCGGTCTTTCATCTGACTAATTAAGTCTGCGTCTCTGTTTTTGCCGCTTTTTTTTATTTATTGATTTGTTGGTGTGGACTGCACCTCCGCTCATCTCACTCCGCTTTTATTTCTCCCTGAAAGGTGAATGTAGAAGTTGAGCAAATTGACTCAGTTCAGTGCACGCGCTTGCAAACTCGCGCGTCATGGCGGTGAAATTCTTGCTTTTTAGCCTAAATTTAGCGAGCGAGAGTGGCTGGCGACCAAAAACCAATGCAGTATTACCGGTCTAATTTGTCTAACTTTTAGTGCCGTAAGGAGAAATTGAAACTGGCTATTGAATGCGGTCCTGAAGTAAAAATGTCTCAATGATGCAAGTAGCACTTTTTTCAGGCTTCAATGCTTCACGAAAGGAAAACAAGTATACTTGATGTAGACGCCATTTTAATTTCTGTAAAATTCCTAGAATGATATGCTTAGATATTCAACGTTAGTGTCCTCGAAGGCTATACTATCTCATATATGGACAAATAAATGATTATTCGTTTCGAACAAACCTATATTGAAACTATTAATCCCGCTGTGTGTTCATTTCCTTTTTTTATTTTGGGAAGTTGCATGCTTTTATGGTGATCAATTTGTCGCCAGTTCATTGTCCGGCACTTGTTCACATCGGGAATAAGTGAAAACCGACTCATCATTCCCTGGTGTAAATTCTCCAGTTTCATGGACTCGTCACCCGTTTGCAGCAGCGGGAGCGTTATAGCTGTGCACGAAATGAGCTTGGTGACATTCACGAGGGCCTCGTTACCTAATCTCGCGCCTCTATTTGGAGCGCAGGGCATGCAAACTTTCTCCTAAAGAGCGCGAACAGGCCTAGAGTGGGGCTAGTTTTTGCCGGGGAAGGCCGTTCCCTTGACGGGCTAGTAAGAGTTCATGTGTACAGCTCGGTGTCGACCAGTCTTGACCTACCAAAGCTCTTGGTCAGTAAATTTGGTGCTGTACGTCAGAGCTTGACTTGTGATTGGTCGAACAAACGTTTGGCAGTGTATTGGGGAGCTCCGTAAATATTTGATTGTGATGTTTCGTATTATTTTGGAGACGCAGTGTTCAGCGTGGAAGAATTTCTTGAAGTGGGATGCTGAGAGTGAGTGTCACATATAGTCAGTATACTTCGGGACCACACATTGCTTTGAAGCATCCTAATATTTCGTAGTGCAAAATCGGCAGTTATTATTGGAGACAGTGCGCGTTTCAACGTGATAGTTGAGTACCCCTCTTGCACGAAGCCTTTTTGCTGTTTTTGGGAGAAAAAGAGAAAAAAAGCAAGCTCATGACTATCTGCTTGCTCTTCTTTTTCTGGCGCCAGCCTTGAACCCTCTTGTAAAACTTTCCCGTCGCCCGCATGTGCAGAAATGCTGCCTAGGTCCTCCAATACCACCCAGTGTGCGGTTTGTGCATTATGGCTAATTCTGAAGGGGGTTTTCGAGCTTCAAACTCGCAGAAACCTAGACGCAAGCTTGAATTTGTTTAAGGCCGTGACCGTCGGACTTCCCAGTCACACTTTTTTCCTGCAGCGTCTGTAATTATCTATAATATCTACCTCTGGTATTTTTATTATTTTTTATGCATTTATCGATGGGACGGCGGAAAAGTTATACTGGTATTGCTGCTTGTGGACTAGCTTATAAAACATACTCTCCAAATACTAAATATGTACGCATTTTCTCTGTCTACTCTGTAATCCTATTTTCATTATGTCGGTATTGTGTTGTTTGTATGCATGCACGTACATTGAGCAAAAATGTTAATTGAGAAGGCTCTCCAAAAAAAGGAGTAGATACAAACGTAATGATTAGTGTGATTCACAGAAGAAGAGGGGAAGGGGTGTCATTTTCTCGGGGAAATTGAAGCATAAATTCACTCCTGGTGTGCAATAGTCTGTACCAAAATGATGTGGGAAGTGATGCTCTCTCACTGCTTGGTAGGCTCAGAAGTTGTTTTTTCGATCAGATGTCGATAAAATCGTGCTAAATTCCTCGAATCTTCATTTCTATCGTAAATTGGGCAACGTCCTATGCTGGTAGTCATGTCCTAACATCTTGCCTGTTTGTACTCCTTGCACAAGCCCGTACATTTGTGAGCTAAAGTGCAGAAACAATGCTGGTGTTTTTGCAAGGGACGACTTAAATTATTTATCAAATGTGGGTTTTTGTTTATAAAATAAGTAAAATTAACAAGTGGCCGCACTCGACCTACTGAAGCCCTGACGTCCAAGTTCTCTAGTGGAAGTAGAATTCCTCTTCTTGAAATTGGTGAGGTCATCAGACGGTTTTTTCTTTCACCCAAGGCTGCCGTTGTGCCGTAAAGCGTTGGCATTTCCTTGACGCTCTTTCACAACATTTCTCCTTATTTGGGGTCCTAAAGAAACCCCAGCCGCTTCCAGTCGTACGGCTCTGACTGAACAAAAATATGAACTCGGAATCTGATAAAGGGTTCTTGATTTGAATTTGTTTGCTTTTACTAAAAATTTCCTGTTGATGTTGCTGTGAAAACAATTGTAAAATCAAGGTAATTCTAATTTGAGTATGCATTTGTTGTGTTTTCAGCGTTTTATTTTCAAATGCATACTTATTTGGGCTATTAGTGGGTATTTAGTTTTACTAAGCCAAACTTGAAGAAGAGGTGCTTCAGCTTCGCTGTGTTTACGATCAGCTATGGCTTTGATGTGCACTTTCCGGTAAATCTGTATTAAAGTTGATTATCATAAAAGTACTTTATTTATGGTACTAAAACTTCAGAATACTTGCTTCATCGCATGGAAACATTTCAATACTGTATCAGATTCAGCGCAAGTTCCCCAACCCATGACATCGTGTTCTCCCTGCTTTTCTCCTCACTCGACTGATTCTTCCTAATTAAAATTTTTGCTTTGTCACTTTGCGATGCGCTCTGTCGCTATTGGGTGCTTCTTTCGAGCAGCTGCGGTGTCGAAACTTGTATACATTTGTTTCGATTGAAATGAGTACATTATTTTTATTTGAGAAGCAGTTTTGTAAACATATCCCTGCCCAATTACCCGTGAGTAACCGCGCCGGAAGCTTTAGTGTTTCGTGCTCGTAAGTTTTCAGTTTGGCGAATTTCACATGTTACCAAATTATTCCAACTAATGTGCGAATTTGGTGCGGATGCAATTGATAAGCATTTGCATGTTTCCGAATTTTCACGCTTCGACTCCTGTAAACTCCAACAAATTTTCTCCCTGATTTAGATTTATAATTTTTATTCCTTTCAAGCTGAAGGGTTATTGGACTCGATTGTGGCCATATGTTCATGAGATTTTTATTACATTTCTATAGCCATAAATACAAACAAGAGGTAGGAATATAACTGAAAACGGGAATAATTTTACCCATTGTAAAACAAGATCAAGTCAAACTTGATTGTTTGACTTGATCGTGTAGGAGATGTGAAAGAAATCGTTCAACTAAGGTTAGCTCCACCGGCTACATCATCCCTGAATACCTCTGGAAAATGGAGCACAATTGGGTTACAAAATGTAGTTTATTTAAAACCATCCTTTTGTAATAACAAAAAGTAGTTTCCTGATTCGAACTGACAAAATTAGATTTAAGTCGGATGATTCGTCAGCGAGTTATTGCCATTCAAACCCAGGGTTCCGGGTATTGTGAAACACCCCTTCTACAGGCAAAAGCGTCGGTCAGTGACGTACCTATCTCAAGCATAGTTTGATTTGTGTGCTAATTTCTGAGGGCCGAGTATTGAAAATACGTGCTTCTAATGCTAGACCAAACTTCGTATACCTGAATCTAGTGATTTGGAACGGAAATCTAATGATGCTTAAAATAACTACATCCTGTGTCAAGGACCGCCTGTGTACCCGCGCTTCTTGAGCCGTGCAGTCGCACCAGGCTGGCAGGAGGAGATCCAGCGCGGGCGCTAGAAAGCGAAATCGCCAAGCCTGCCTTGTGGCATCAAACGCTCGTGTTCTTATCGCCAAACCGTATGCCTCTTGTCGCGCTCACAGGAGGTTAGGCTGTTGGTAACTTGTACCTGCTCCTTTTATTGTTCAATCAGGCCAATATCAACGTCTAAATCGCGCGATGTGTACAGTAAAATTCGAGTCCAGCCCAGCTAAAATAACTTAAGGCTCGCACGGCAAAATGTGACGCTTAAATGTTTCTGCAGAGCATTTGAGAGCGCAAATATTCGTGAAGTGCGCGAAGATGCATCTTGATAAGATTTTTTTTGAGTTAATCTTTTTAAAATTTCAGTACTCATTTTGTGAGCTCTTCATTTTGTATTTGTGAAAATGGTTAGATCAAGGTGCTCGATAGCTTCGTATTACATTTTGAATAAGGTGCCATTCTTGGTTGACTTACGTCCTGACAATTATAATTGTTCATGGCCGAAGAGTGCTTGTCTTCCTGAATTCGATAGCGTAGACGGAAGGGACATCCTACTGAAAAACCATATGGATTGATTTTCATTATAGTAAATTTGCTGGTTTGCTTGATTTCTATTGCTTCACTGTCAGTACAATTGCGATGTGTCTGTGTCATGAGTATCCGTTCTCTTATCTTTCTCTAATGAAGTTTGTTGTTTATCAAAGCAGCTATTACGAGTTTTGGACGTTCCTTTCTGTTGCCGGTTGGAATTTGTAAGCCTTGGTCAACACAATGTTTCCTCATACCGCGTTTATGATATCCTTGTGAATAAAATTTATCATCCTTAAAGAGTTTTACAGAACGCCTTATTTAGAAATTCTTGTGAGGGTGAAAATATCATGCAACGTGATGATGCTTATTGCTAATTGGTCAGGCAGTACAATATTGGGAAGTTCTTAATCATTGCCAGCTGAACACAGCAAGATAACCCAGCAGTACACAGGCACCCCTATGCATCTGTTCTGCTAAATTAAGTTATTCTTCGTTAAAAATTTAAAACTACATCTAATTGATCAGACATTAGTCAAATTCTTGAAGGCTTCTCTTGACTGACTCATATTAACAGGGTTACTGATGCAGAGCACTTCGGCGGCGGAGCCTAACCCTGAAAAGGCCAACTGATTTTTCAAAAGTACGAAATGTTGCGTAAGCTGTCGTTCACATTTTCTACACTGGTGTGCTGTGCATATTCGTCTGAGTTTGGAACGAATTAATAAGAATTGAAGACTAAACTGCATTAATTTTATCGTTCCACCAGCAGAGCGGTGGACGCTACACAGCCAACTTATGTTGAAATTTCTCAGGTATTCAGTTTCTTTGTTCCATTTGATCAATTTTACTTATTAAGTTTCTAAATGTTAAATCTCTAAATGACCCTGAGTTGCTCAAAATATTTTTGCAACGTTTGTAATCGAACACACGACTGAAAATGACCGTAGTGACGTAAAATCTGGCTTTAAAATGCGCTGCAATGATGCTTGGTCGAAACTCACACCGGGTGTATTATACGCTCTTTGAGAGCTACAATTTCTACTGGCATTCTTGTGATCACAAACTTTTATTCAGCATAGAACAAATACTTTAGAGGCTTGCCATTTGTTTTGCGCTAGTCCAGGATTTGTTTTGCAAGACGTTGTTCTTTAAGTACAGAACCTGAGGCTGCGCACGAGCCGCTGCGTCTGTTTGATAAACACTTCCGATGCCTCCAACGACACGCGCACCTGCGGTGTTGTGTGTGTGTGTGTGTGTCTGATTTTGTTGTGCTTGTCTGTGTTGTGCTTGTCTTTGTATCAAGGAACTGAAATTTCACTGTTTTATGTCGGCATTTTCATTTACATGACAATAACCGGATGCATGGCTGTCTCTGTTTACAACGGAAGGTGTTGTGGCTCTGAGACTGTCCGTGTGAATGAGATGGTTTTCGAATGCTTCCGTTGTAATTAACGAGTTCTCTCGAGCATAGCAGTCACACTTTCGTCTGGAGGTGAGTGAGGAATGCACATCGGCCGAAGGCAGTTTTCAGCCGGTGATGGCAGATGAAAGAAGTCGCAAAAAAACATAGACTTGTGCTAAAATTGATACACATGGCGGCTAGAGGGAGATCTGCATTCCTGTCGTGTTCTCCATTGGTTAAAAAAGCCTCATTGTGTATAGTTATTCATACCAATTTTTATTTGCGAATGATGCTATAAGTCAGGTTTACAGTGTATGTACTGAACCATAAAGCAAGTATTCAAAGTATTGTGTTGCTAGTAAAGAAATGGGAATAAAGAGCAGGGACTGCGCCCTCCTTACACATAATTGCATGCATGATTAAGTTTTTTGTAACTAGAGCATTTAATTGCCAGGTGCAGATGGGACATGGCAGCGGTATTGTGTGTGATTCACCAGCAATGTTCACTGGCTCAAGTGTGATCGATTGTTACTTAGTTCAGCCCTTGCAACGAAAACAAAATGAATTATTTGCTTTCTTTCTGAAGTTGTACAAGTTGGATTTGATTAGTGACTTCTGGTTCTTCCATTTGTGAGTACAAATGTTTTTTCCTCTTCGATTGTTTGCATTATATCTGTGCATTTTAAATACGCTGTTACTTAATTTTTTCAATGTCGTAGGTTTGTATTGAAGTGTTTCATGTGTGGCGTTCGTATCACATTGTGGAATGGTTAAATATTCACTTTTTTGACACGAAGATATGAGTAAACTTATTTCTAATATGTGTCTAAAATTTTCTAATTTGTTTTATCTGTTGATGTATAATTTCTATTCGTAGCTCGGTTTTGTGTGCCTTGTGCTCCTAGCTTTTTCCCTTTCAATATTTTTGCGAGAAGTCAACTTCCTTCTCATGAGGCGAGGCTAAATTTGTTCTACTCGTTAAATTTACTGATCATGACCGAGTTACTCCATAATGATTGCAGGTAGTACAGATCTGTAGTATCAATTGTAATATGTACGTTACCATCCACTCAAACCGAGCAGGGAATAACCTAAGTATCTAGTTGTTTTCGAGGCCTTGCGCTCCTTTTTTGCCGTTTGCCGCAATCTTCAAAAATATCGTATTTTTTGCATGATTTATCTTTTACATTAATTATAATTACCAACGCCAGAAGCCATGTGTTATGACGTATACAATTGTTTTACATCGTGTTTTGATCGTTTCAATAGCGTTTTTTCCCATTTGTTCGTTTCCAAACTTCTAGAAACGCTTCAGAAACTCGTACATGTTTTTGCTGTCGCAACGTTTTTCCTGGGGCTTTTCTGCAATTTTCGAGGGTGGACACTATTCATTGAACTACGTATCGTGTCATGCTTGCCTGAGTTTCGTTTTTTTAAAGCGAATCCACCTCAGTTTCCTAATTCAATAATTTTTTCAACGGCGTTAGCCAGGTTCAGCACAGAAGCGATACCTTATCATTCAGATTTTGATTGCTTTGCTCTTGTAGATAACCGATATCTACATTCGTTCCACTCTAAATTTAGGAAATAACCTTTACTGTTTCACTGCTGTCAGGTTGTGAACCGCATCAAGCTGGTGCCCGATGAGACGAAGCTGCTGGTCGTGGATGACCAGGCTGACAAGTGGTACAAGGAGCACAACATAGTCATCACCTCCAGCCTGCCGGAGGTTGTCAAGGGCTACTCCAACAAGAGGTGGGTTGTCGGGGAGAGGGGGGATCTCAACAAGAGCTGTGTTATCGAGGGAAGGTGGGATCTCAACAAGAGGTGGGTTGTCAGGGGGTACTCCAACAAGAGGTGTGGTGTCGGGGGGTACTGCAACAAGAGGTGTGGTGTCGGGAGGTACTGCAACAAGAGGTGTGGTGNTACTGCAACAAAAGGTGTGGTGTGGGGGGGGATACTGCAACAAGAGGTGTGGTGTCAGGGGGTAGTCCAGCAAGAGGTATGATGCCTATTTCATATTATTTGCGAGTCCGTTGTTACAGCATTTCACTGAGCTCTGTTTTCACGAGTCCTAAGTTGTCTCTCACCTTTTCAAGTTCAAGAGTTTCGTACTGGTCATTCACGCAGGAATTGTCCACGCAGTCCAGGTACTTTATCTTCTGACTGAATTATGCTTTTGTAGCTCCTGGTGATCATTCAGTAGTCCCTAGTTGGGTTCATCTTTGTTGAATTATGAATTAAAATAATGGCTCATAGTACCTGTCTCCTCACGAGGTATAGGATAGACAGTAGGGTTAGATTAGTTGGTTGTATCTGCCCTATGCTATCGGAACTGGCGACCCCAGGGGAGCATTGTAAGGTTGCCTCAGCTATAGATAGGCCTTCATGACATTTATCTCTCGTGCGCGCTTTGTTTCTTTTATTTTTTATACCTTCTTCGGTATCTTTTTTTTGTCTTTTCTTCCTCTTCCTTCTAAACTCGCTGTTTCTGTGCGCAGGAAATCCGGTGTGGGAACACACCTGTGCATAGATTTCTCGGTTTCTGCAGTCCATACTAGATGGCCCCTTCTTCTCTTTGCGCTCTTTGCATTTTCGTTGAAACTAATGAGTATGATAATGATAGTAATTGTTAAATTGGTTTGGATGATGGTTGCGCTCAATGTATTGGGGTTCAAGTGGGTGGTTGTTATTTTGTTCTTTTGGCCTTATGTGTGAATCTGAACGCCATACAGCTAATAGTAAACCATCGTAGTAAACCATCGTAGTAAACCATCGTAGTGGCGCAAACTATATGGAATGAAACAATAATTTACAATTATTAAAGCATGAGACGATTAATATATTAGGTAGTCTCACCTAATGAGCATGCTTCCTCTCTATGTTAAAAATATCGCACATGAGTAAATACATTGTCAATAACTCTAGAATTTTTTAATCAGCTGTACAATGAACAATTTTTAAATCTGATTTTGATGAGGGATCAGTGTATTACAATTATGAGAAACTGCACTTTTTGTGCCAGCAATCTTTATTTTAACTATTTTTGTCTCAGATCAAACTTTTGGCGTGTTCTCCAGGCTTAGCTACTGAGGCGCTGCAGACCCTTTTCTACTCCTACTATTGCCGTGCCTTCAAATTTTCCGCTGCTCCTCCTACCACCTCCGGACCTTTAATTTTCCGACTACTGCTGCTGCTGCTGCCGTGAATGCGGTTTTTCTACTGCTGTTAGTGCTGCCATGGCTGCAGTTTTTCTACTGCTGTTAGTGTTGCCATGGCTGCAGTTTTTCTACTGCTATTAGTACTGCCATGGCTGCAGTTTTTCTACTGCTATTAGTGCTGCCATGGCTGCAGTTTTTCTACTGCTGTTAGTGCTACCGTGCCTGCGGTTTTTCTACTGCTGTCACGGCCATCGTGGCAGCCATTTTTACTTGACCGCTGTACACTGTAACATATAAGTTGAAAAAATATTTTACGATATGTATTGAGCTTGCTGGGGATCCTTCTTGACTTCAAAATGTCTGTTCATACCTTTTTTTGATAGTTAAGTTCATTGTACGCAAGTTGTAAGCGTTCATTGTTGTTTCAATGTTTTTGCTGGCTTGTTAGTATTAAACCCTTTCTTTTAGCAACCTTGCATCACCGTGCAAACCTTGCATAACTACGTCAACTTCATAAACGTACGAGGCCTATTGTAAAATCATCTTGGAAACCTTTATAGCACCATGCAAGTCCCACATTGTGAGGGGGCGCAGTTTGGAAAATTACAGCATGTGTTATTGGTGCCCGCAGCCGGCACTCGTCGACGAGCAGCTCTGAGGCGGACGTGAAGGAGAGCAAGCAGGAGGACAGGAGGTCGGTGGACTCGGGGTCCTCTGCGGCCACCAGCGAAGCCTCCCATCGACAGGTACGTGTCTTAGCCTTCATTCTTGCCTTCAATGTCCCTGTCGTTTGTTCTTAGCGAGACTTTTTCTCGGGCGCTCTGCCAGTAAAGATTGTTACGGTTTCAATGCTCGTGCTAGGATTTGAAATTGAGTTGGGTAGCGAATGTTTCATTTGAGGGAATATTGTAGGTCCGTGCCTTCAATGTCGACTGTTTCTCTTGAATTGGAAACGTTTTTACGCCTCGTGTTTTAATAAGGTGCTAGAATTGTTTTAGTTATTCTTGGTTTGGCACTGATGGGCTTGACCTCAACATTGACCAATTTATAGGGAATATTTTCTTTATCGCAGTCTCGGAATTTTCTCGTTTCGCCTCAGGTTTTGCTATCTTCATTGACTGCTGCAGACGATGATCTTGTCTTTTTCTTATGTTAGTCTCGATAGATTCGTTACTGTTGAGAGTCATAGAACCTCGTTGCAGTCATTCTAACTAGGCTTGGATGTTCGCTATATTTCATTGGGCGAGTATTTCTCTCTTTTGTATTGAACTACTCATTACTTTTTTAAGACCGTAGTTAATGGTGCCAATCACATTTTATGTATAACAAAACGGACGTGGTAGTAATGCGTGATTCCGAAAGAAGGCATTTCCTCGTGATTGTGCTGACCACCGCAGCCGATAGAAATTCTTTGCATAGGAGTATTGAAAGTGGTCTCATGTGTGGTGGTCACCTCATTGGCGCCCTCATCGTCTCTGCTCTCTACAGCAAATCCAACATGGCATTTTAATTAAATTAGAACAATGTTCCTAAAGCACTGCTGACTTCATTATGCTTGTTGTCAAGCCCTGATAGGATCCCACCTCAATACATGAGAACGCTAGTGAAGTTTATATCGACATCCTCTCCGGTTTTATCTCTGGTCATGGAGGATGATCAGGGGGTTTAATGTTTAAGGTTTCGTAATTATTTATTCCCATTTTTATTGTTTTCTCGTTGTCTCGTTCTGTTCTTTTGTCGTTAGCTTAGAGATTCTCTTTAGTTTTGATGCATCAGTTACCAACTTCTTCCTTTTTCCAGCGTATTTTTCTGTAGATCGAGTGGTTCGAAGTAGGACCTCGTAATAATTTTTTCATTTTGTTCTTCTTCGAGTCCTTGTTTGATGCTTTTTCCTGCAGTTTCGAATTATCTCTTCTTAAAACAACTAGTCGAACTTACCGTAAGTTTTTCAGTTACTTTCGTTTAATTTTTCTCTAGTGCACTTTCATTGAAGGGCAATAGGGTTCACTGTTTTTACTGTAGTATTGCCATTACCTTGCAGGGTACTTGACCAGCTGGTATTTATTGTGGTTTAGAATAGCACTTCATTAACTCCTATGTACTACGTACTTGCTATCGTTCTTAAATTAACCTTCTGTGGAAAGCATCTAGTTTTCGGTGACGTAATGGAAAATAGGAAGAGCACGACCAGATTAAAATACGAGTTCTACATGGACTCGAGATGAACTTTCATTCA
This sequence comes from Orchestia grillus, assembly GCA_014899125.1. Lineage (NCBI taxonomy): Eukaryota > Metazoa > Arthropoda > Malacostraca > Amphipoda > Talitridae > Orchestia > Orchestia grillus. The sequence goes on along the minus strand of VOMN01139819.1, from coordinate 438 downwards.
CGCCTCCTTGTCACATTAAGCGGAGACGTCGTGGCTTTGAATAATAACTACTGCATTTAGCCTCCATCGGAAGACGACTGAATTGTTGCCTCGTTCGAAGGCATGCCGTGCCGCCGGCTATCGCTTCGTGAGCTGAAACAAATTTGATCTTAGAGTGTAGGAGCAGGACGATAGAGCCGATATATTAATATTTAATGCTAGCGGCTCTTGAATTATAAACATGTCCTTACCAGTTCATTTTCAAAGTACAGCCTAAGATGCGTTTGATTTTCATTCATGGTCTTTTTTTGCCTGCATTTGAATCTCTCTTTTGGCAAGTGTATTTAATAATTCATACGGATTTTGAACTTGAAATTTAATCGAATATTTTGTTATTTGCTCTTTATTGAAAGCGATTATGTTTTTTGCTAACTCAGATACGCTTTTGTTGAATTATTT
>VOMN01139816.1:0-27411 GCA_014899125.1 Orchestia grillus | reverse complement strand
AGCCACCTGAGTGCCACTCACCTGAGTACCAATCACCTGAGTGCCACTCACCTGAGTACCAGCCACCAGCCACCTGAGTGCCACTCACCTGAGTACCAGCCACCTGAGTGTCACTCACCTGAGTACCAGCCACCTGAGTGCCACTCACCTGAGTACCAGCCACCTGAGTACCAGCCACCTGAGTGTCACTCACCTGAGTACTAGCCACCTGAGTGCCATAAACCTGAGTACCAGCTCAATGAGTATCAGCTAACGTCTCATCTGAGTACCACTCACCTGCCACGAGGTGACGTCACAGTAAACTGAGCTTCATTTCCGTTTTGTAGCGTGTAATTTTGACGCCAATTCTGCCCTTGACTTGACTGGAGGACGTGACCAGCGATTTGGCAACACGGAAGTTTCTTGGCTTAGGTACTGTTTGTTACCAAAGAAGTGTTCGTATAGTTCAAAGAAGGAGTCATTTCATAACGGACTTATGAATTAAATTGTGGTTTATAGCAAAAGCATAATGAAAAATATTAATTTGACACACAAAGCTATATTTTTCTAGTCCATAATGCAAAATTTAATTCTATTAGTCAGAAGAATTGTATCATAGAACTGAGGACATGAAGCAGTATTCAAATATTCAAGGTGTCGCTGGATCATCAGTTAAAAAGTGTATTCTTCTTCATTTTCGATAAATCAACGTTTCAGTTTACCATAAACTCGTCATGGAAGAACACATTAAATTTGCTATTACTAAACACGGAACAGCACGTCAGGTAATCTATCGCTTACAAACGTATCAATTTTGAATAGATTGAGTCCCCACAACACTAACCGGGTCCCACATGGAGGGAGGGACAGCAGGACCCGCGTCCCAACAGCTTATCCGGCCCAACAGATCGCTTTGATTGTCTAATTGAGTCCCGATTACGAGGGTCGGTGAGGGACCCGGCAGGCAGGGGCCGGCGTGACAGAGGGACACCGCTTAGCCCTCACTCTCTTCAAGGATAAACTTGCCTTCTGATTGACAGCCTCACAAAGAGACGGCGCCCCGCACGGCGCTGCCCGCCAAAACATTTACCGAAAATATTAGGCTTTGTCAAATTGTACAGTGGGTAATTTGTTCCAATAAATATGATGGTGATAGTCAAACGCTGTTGACCGTCGCACTGGAGGAAGAACTGCGTGTGTCCTGCCCCATGATGCCCTGCTGTTCATTTGTTGGAATTAACGTCCGGAAAAACTGCCGACCATTCACATCACGAGTGAATGAATTTTTTTTATGAATGGCAGAGCTGCTGACGCTCAATGTAATGTTAGACGAGAGGTGAAGTGCGTGCATTTTGATTTCAAATTTAATTAATTATACGTGCGTGCAGAATGTATTGGTTGGACGTAGCACTGCTAATTCATGAATGTATAGTGAGCATTTACTCGAAAATACTAATAATATTTTTCCCACTCATGTTCCATTTACTCGTTTTTTACGGCTCATAAATTATGCTTCTACGAAATCTCAGGAATTCCAAAGTTCATATTTTGTCAACAAATCCACGTGACAACAGCCAAGCTCCCGAGGATGAACATCGACGTCGGTTTAGATGACTGAACAACTGGCTGAGTTGCTGGAAATATTCCTATTGCCAGCTAAGTCTTCTGAATGCTTCTAAAAGTGTTATCCTTATGGAAACTCGAGAAGAAGCTAAAAATTTCGTTTATGTTCTTCAAACAAGAAGTTTTAAGCATATCTTCCTTTCAAACTGCCGCTTCCCAGTTATTGATGACGGTCATGAAGTGTGTTCCTACGCATCAGTTGGTCTAACCATGCCATTGTACCAACCAACCAAAGCCTATAGGTGTGGCACCGCGCACAGAGTTCGCTTGTGCGTCAGTACCCATCAGTTAGAGAGTGGATTATAACGCACAGCTATATAGATAAGGTAAAGGTCCGTTAGGTAAGCACTGTCAAGACAGAGAACTAAGTCTCCTCATGCTAAATGTCGATTGCAGGTGTATTTTCTTTATAGTGATCAATAAACTTGAAATTTACGAAAAAATAAAAATATATCAATTTTGCGCATAGAAAGCTTTATGTCAGATGCACGCACTAAACTCTAGTAACGAACCCCGCAAAGCAGCTTGAAATCAAACAAGTATGTACATGATTGAACCAAAAAACGTATTTCAATATGTTATTCCTTGTCCACAACTGATGAGCTGTTTCTATATGCGGGCTTAAATGTTCTCGAATGCAGCATTTGCAGACTGCGGCTGTTGTGCTCATGACGCATTGAAAATTGAATCGAGAGTTTGCGGTGAAAAAAACAAGGATTGTCGAGAATTTTATTCCTTGGAAATTGTGCTGCTCCGGTGATCCGAAACGCTGCAGAGATGCGAGCTTGGATCAAGCCTACGTGCGCTTTGGGGCTAAGGCTAGCGCCGTTGGTCACCTTGTCTGCCTTTAGTCATTAACTAAAACTAACTACTCGTTAAGTAAATTTTGTAATCCTTGATTCATTTAAACTTCGCAGACGACATAGGCTCAGGCGACTTTATCTGTTTTCTCATTTGTATTAATTTGATTGCATGGGAGACGAGCCCCTTCTACTCGAGTAGAGGCTGCGCTGGCTTAGTTCGCGGGAACTTCAGAATAAATTATCAAGATTTGTGATTTGTTAGACTTGCGGAGATCACAGTGTCTATCGCTATCAATTCTTAAAATTAAACTTGTGCTCTGGGTTCAGTGTTTAGTGTTCTGTGTGTAATGTTGATTGTGTTTAGATAAATGTAGCGTTAAAGGAACTTGAATTTACTCTATAATCTGGGTTGAACTGCACATGTAAAGTTCAAAGTCGGATTTCACAAGGATATTTAAAATGGAGTAAACACTTTATCTCCACACCCTCACAATATTCAGAGCGAAAAAGATGTTAATGTTTTTCTTTAGTAAAAAAAACGTGTCGCTGTTTTTGGAAGGAATTTCTATAACAAAGAATTCTCAGCTGTCGGTTCCTAAGGCTTCCCTCAAAACTACATCAAGAGAATTGAACTAGGAATTTCATGCAATAGAGCAGTACTTGACCAATAGCTCAGCTGCGGGATGGTGCGGGCTGGGGGGTGGTCGCTAACCTCTGCATCACGTGGTCTCACGCCTCTTCTTCACTGGTTGGCAGGCCTACACTAAATGATTATGATCATCTAAATCTATTGATCATTGTATGTATGTATGTATGTGTGTATGTATGCATGTTTGTATGTATGTATGTATCTAAGTATGTATATGTGTGATTTGATAGTGTATCTCGCAGTAGCGTACTCAAAAAGAATGTATATCATATTAACTGAGGGACTTGCGTGAGCAACAAAAGTGAGTGCTATGAGTTGAAATGTATAGACAAATTATACAATGTTTTTTCAATATATTTATCAGTACAAGAAATAAACTTTCGTTGCATTTTCAATGATCAATGATGCAACGATCATTAATTAGATCAGTGCTAAAACAAATCAAGGATACTCAGATATGGCTAAAAAATCGAATTAATTTACTATAAATAGACATCTTGGTTCACAAAATTAGCATTCGTATTATCTGAAGATCAATAACATCAGATCCAAGTATAACAATCATAACAGAAGAACAATATTAGCATCTAGTCTGCCAATCGTCACGAAATATTTGTTATATTAGAACCCAAGTTAGCCCAGCAGCCACCGCTGATCTGACGTACGTACAACGAAGCCAGCGCGTCAACAGAGTAGGAAGTGTCCACGCCGTGGCATATGCCACAGAGCAGGGGCGGTTAGTGAACACGCCGTGGCATATGCCACAGAGCAGGAGCGGTTAGTGCCCACGCCTTGGCTTATGCCACAGAGCAGGAGCGGTTAGTGCCCACGCCGTGGCATATGCCACAGAGCTGGAGCGCCGCTCTGCCTCTATTGATTCTCGAGTTAAAAGTCCTCATACGATATCGATCCCATACCCAGCAGCGTCCGAGTGCTGCGCAAGGACCGCTTTCCGAATTGATCGATTTCGAGATTTTACCGTCAATGCTCTAGGGTTTTGGTTAACAAATTCATATTATAATTCATGTTTTATTAAATGATCCATGTTTACATTATATTGTAATGAAGAAATTCATAACTCCGATGCTAATTAGTAATGATGTAGATGATTATAATTTATGCTTAAAGTTGAAATGTTATTTCTTTAGGGTAAATTTTTGCAGGTAATGACCCTAATTTTTCTTAGATATCTCACCATGAAACACCAAAATTAAAGAAATGAGAAATGGGTAACTAAATAACTTAAACGTAAAGCATTTTTCTATAATCAACTTTTACAAGGGGTCCAAAAAAGGAATGAGCTCACTATTCTGAAACTATTTCTCGATTCGTGATGCTTTCAATCATTGTGAATCAACTCCTCTCGGTGGAAAGTTACGATTTTGTATTGCTCGTAGTTGAAGCTTGAAAAAGCTCGTAGTTGAAGCATGAAAAAGCTCGTAGTTGAAGCATGAAAAAGCTTATTGTTGAAACATGAAAAAGCTCGTAGTTGAAGCATGAAAAAGCTTGCAGTTGAAACATGAAAAAGCTCGTAGTTGAAGCTTGAAAAAACTCATAGTTGAAGCATGAAAAAGGGTTTAGAATAACCAGTTTCAACTATCTTAATTGACATTGAATCCACTTACACAGTCGTGGGCATGACTTAAACAGTGGGGGCATTTTTTTTAGATTTCTCAGTGCAATGCACGACGTAATTTTTTAGGCAATTTAATCAATAACCTTTATGTGAATTGAATAGTTAATATTATCTCAAACAAGTGCCCAGTTCACGCCGTTCCATCCAGCGCACCAGCTCCAGCAAAGCTGTCAGTCCCCGCGCCGCACACAACGATAAGACCGGGGACACCGTAGACAGGAGGCCAATGCAGCGGCGTAAATCACGAGTAACTAATTCAATATAGCTCGAATTTAAGAGAAGTTCTTGACGTAGCTCATAGTTCACATAAGGGTAAAATTTAAGTCTCATTAACTCTCGATTCAGAATATTCAAAAATTGAGCCCATGAATCCCCAGAAATTACTATGAACGGCTCATTGCAATGGCCTTCTCTCATTTACGAGGCACAAAAATGTGAGCTCTTGGCTTGGGTTTAGTTACTGAAATTACACTGTAGTTCGCATGGTTGAGATAACCATAGCTCACTAATTTGTGTCTTGCATCACTAATTCACGAAAGTCTGAAATCATATCAGATTTCAGATTTACTTGGAACTAACATTCGCTAGTCATGAATTACAGCGAACCGTACATTGCGTTTAAATTAATAACGGAAGAGAAAGACCATATCGTGATCGTGTGTCGCTAAACTCTGTACTTATGAACATCAGACTCGCAATTGGCTCGCATGAAGTGCTAAACATGTTGCGTTCGTGTTGTGCCACCGGTGTGCCAGTCAACAGCCCCTGTTGAACAATGGTTTGCTTGTGCGCCAACACTCATTGCATTTGCGGTAGCAGAAAACCCTTATATTTGAATCATTAAAATAAATAGATGTCATTCATCCAAGCACACAGAGCGAGAGAGAGTGGAAATGATGAAAGCCTAATTTCCTTCACAACAGGAAAGAGTCACCAAATTCCTATTCGGCGTCTTTTGTGAAACATCCTAACTAGAAACATTCATTCGTGCATTCGTATTCATTCGCATGGTAACGTGTGCTGGCCATGAAAGCTTGCATCTCATTTCTAACATAACTCGTCTGTCAATGTATCATTTTCGTTAAATTTACAGGATGTGTGTGAATGACATTGTCGCCGCTCAGACAGCTCTATATGTGTGTAGAACTTTCTATCAGAAGTGTACAACCCCATTGAAGATCAATTCTAGAAAAAGGCTTACTCATATGCTCGAAAAACTAAAAATTCTATGCTAATCGAAGTAGCGTAAGTTTTTAGTTAACCCTCATGATAATTTCCTGATGATCATCCCTGTTCCACATGTACATATATACGTAGGTAAACACTTTACATAAATCTGCGAACACGAGTATGAGCTTTACCTAGCTGCATGGGAGTTCTGTGGTCGGTGGGTGGTGGAAAAAGTGTCAGTGCATATTAAATGGACTTGAATAATTTCGGTAGGGTTTGACCGATGAAATGAACACCAGCAAGAAACGGCACATGATACTCGCTGCCACCGAATAAATCACGGAGCGTGAATTATTTGCTCGAGTCGGAAGCAGTTACTCGGATATGAACGTGCTCTCCGATTCTCCTATTCTCTTTCGTTAAAATTACGTCCTGAATTATTTATCGAATCTTTTGGCTCTGATTAGTTAAAGCACCCATTCAAATTTTATTCCCAATCTTGACTAGCAACTCTGGTTTCAAGTGATGTCTTGCTAGCTTCGTAGCTGGTGTGTCTATGAGTCGGCAACAGACTGCGAGTTTTTTCTTTCATCAAGTCCTTGTTGAAAGTGATTACCTTTGAATGGCAAACGACATTTTGCGGTACGGTATGGTATGGCGTAACTTGCTTTTTAACTTTTATCACGGAGGTATGCTGATTTACCGTGCCGTTGTCTTGCCAGAAAGAGACATTTTTAATATCTACTCCTGGACGACCTCAGCGAGCGACAGCGAGCTCTACCACCGTCAGAACCGGCAGGCTCCCAGCCAAGAGAGTGACACTTCGCCAGCGTTAGAAGTGCAGTAAAGTGTGGGGTAATTTCTGACGTCACCATCGCCTGCCACGGCCGATGTTGTGAGCAGGTGTGAAGATCATCGAATCTAAAGGTTATGAAGGTTTTTCTTACTCACTTTCCAGCAAGGTCATCTACTCGGATGTGTTGGAAGAGGTAGAGATCCATGAATCTCATGTACCTGTGACTAACTAATACACAACATGTCAGGTCATCCCATAAGTTCTGTCCGAATTTCGAATGAATAAAAGAAGTGGCCAAATGTTACATTTAATTAAAGATTCAATCATCAACGAACTTTTCCTGATCATCTATAACTTATTAGTACCATATTTGTAACGTTCTTTTAGTTTTGTTTCGAAGAACTCCCGAATGTCAGTTTCAACCTCTTCTTGCGTTGTAAAAACTGCTTCTTCCAAATGATTTTGAAGGCCACAAAATAAAAGGTAGTCTGAATGGGCTGCTGTGTTTCCTTTCGTAAAATCATAAAACATTTTGTACCTCAAATGATTCTTTTGAATACTCCCATGTTAGCAGGATTTTAATCAAGCAAATTTTAACTTTACTGTTTACACTATTTCATAAATAAAATTAGATAAGTTGAAATGCATCTAAACATATAAATAATGTTCAGCTTTATTAGGTATTATAAAATATTCTATAAATTTCATTTAATTTAAAAAAGGTAAAATTCGGGCAGAACTTATGAGATGACCTCATATTTAAATCCTATACCCGCTCTAACACGTATGTTGACCGTTCACGCTATATGCGAAATTGGTGGATTGAACATAAATACCTAGAATTATTGGTGAATTGAGCATAAATGCCTAGAATTATTAGTGGAATGAGAATAAAAATGCCTAGAATTATTGGTGGATTGAGCATAAATGCCTAGAATTATTAGTGGAATGAGCATAAAAATGCCTAGAATTATTGGTGGATTGAGCATAAATGCCTAGAATTGTTGAAGGATTGAGCATAAATGCCCAGAATTGTTGGTGGATTGGGCATAAAATTGCCTAAAATTCTCTATAATTCGTTTCAAAATTGACTGAAATAACCAGCCTTGACTGAAGGTCATTGTTCGGGCTAGTGTGACTTGTTCCTCTGTATTAGCACTTGTGCTGCAAGTTCCACATTTCTTACAAGAGATTCTTGATGAACTCAACATTCCTTCTGCCACACCTGGAAGGACCGCATCGATAACGCCGTTGTCTACCCTTTGAAAAATATATTATAGATGTTCTAGTGGCTTTACTTTAACAAAGCTCGAAAGCTTTCTTCTCTTCAGCCTCTGGGGCTAGGAAGGCCTTGAACATTGCTTGCTCAAGTGTTCTGAGCTGACACTAATGAACATTGAAATTCATTCCACAGATAATCTTTCTTTGGATCATTTAGCAAGTTTGAAGAGGGCTTTAAATTATATATCAGGTTTTATTCAGGTAGCGTACCCCACTGAGCCAATAACAATACATTGATTCTAAGTAATCGTACAAGAAGTAGAACCTCATACTGCGTTGAATAACCTTGCAAAATTATGTAAAACTATTCTGGACATCGAGTAACGAACAGCAAACGGCAGCATGTAATGTCAGGGGCACAGTACTAGCCTTCCTTCGAAGCAGTCATTGTCGTTATTTCTGGAAGAAAAGCCAGCTCCACTTAGCGCTCGTGAATTAACAATAGATGAACTGTAAAGCCGTGTACGAGCTGAGTTTTTCAGCCCCACCTCTTCTCAAACACGTACTCCATAATTGTTATGTTGATCCACTAGGCTTTCGGTTGAGATAGGCGCAATCCATCTTCCAAGACGTCAGCTAATTGACTACTGAAAAACGAGCTATCTCTTCTGATTGGAAATGAGGGTAAAGAAGAATCCTGCATCGACTTTTCCAGGAACAGCATTAGGGGACAGAGAAATAAATAGTGCATAACAATTGCAGAGCAGGACATGCAAGCCTCATAAGATGTAATGTGACACTTCATGGTCGAGCTGGTCGTTATTTGAGCTCGGATCTTGCTTGGGTCTTGAAGGGAGAAGAAATTGTGATGCAGGTAAAGAAAGCCTGTCAAAACAAAGCTCTTGGAGGTGATACAAAATTCACTGTAAGTAGGAATCGCATCATTAGAGAAGTAATTAGACATGCTGTGCGTACTAAAAAAGCAGTCTATACTATCAAAGGGATAGAAGAAATTCATAAGAAGTGAATAGAAGTGGAGTATTACGAGTCTCTTGTATTTGGTATATTTTACCAAACTGCTTGAGAGGAGATATCAAATTAAGACTCGCCGGTAGATTCACTGCCAGTCTTACACCGGACTGCCTCGGTCTCGTGAGATGTCTGGACTGGATTAGCTTGAAGTGTAAAATTATTGCACCGACGAATTATTGCACCTCGTAAATAAGAAATGCCAATACAATTTGAGTATCATAAAGCATCTTATACTAATAGTTGAGTTCTTATGGGTTTATTGTGCGGATAAATACAGCTTCAAATTTAGGTTGGATAAAATTTTGAGATATGCACTACTACTAAGTTCACCACTTAATATAAATGAATTAGAGTTCTATAATTAATAAAAAAATCATTTTAAGGTTCTTCCTTGTGCGTTTAAATTTAGCTGCAGCTGCAGTGCTGGAAGCGAGCTAAGGCAATCAATGTTAATCTGCACTTACATTTTCTCGAGCGCCTATAGACTGTGACAGCCAGTACAAACTAAATAATAACTAGAACTAATTTTGACCAAAAGAACGAGTAATCACAAATTCTGCGGTCTCGTTTCCACCAAATAACATGGTGAGCAATCGTACAACGAGGACAAACCTGCGCGGGTAAAACATTCGTCTCTAATAAATGAACTTTAAGTCATGTGAGCTTGAAAGAAACTAAACATTTCGACTGAAAATGTTATCTTCAACCTCTGGACCAATAATAATGCAAGTTTGATCAAATTAACTACCTATATTACGTACGTCGAGGCTCATAGTTTCTTGCAAAGAGACACGATCGATATTGAGTTTCATCACAATTCGCATGTGGTCATAATATAAAAACTAAAGCCCGCTATCCATTTTTTGAGGCAACAATTTGTAATTCTAGAACACATACTCGCCTTTTTCGTGCAAATATTCATGATGGCCAACTTAAAATGTCTGTCGCCAATCAATGCCAGATAGGTTTAATCTCAATTTTCAAAAGGGACTCCCAGAGGGGCTGTTGTACTCTGTCATTAATACTTTCATGCCTGATTTGTACGTGAATTCATGTGCTCGAAAACTGCATTCGGAAATTCCCGTGTTCTCACCTCACCGTAACTGATCGCTGAGGGCAAAATAGAGGACCATGCCGTAGCTTGTAACCTTCCCTGAGCAGCCAATCAGGATTTATCTTGAAAATTCGACAATGAATGCCTTAAAAAGGACTTCGAAATTAATGTAGGTTATAGTCCACATCCGCCTGAAAGGTTTAACAAATAATACAACGCTCTAGAGGCATCTGAATAAGTAGTGGCAACCGCCTGTGATTCTCCCGCTAGGTACATAGTACCTCAAGTCCATGTAAAATTAACCAGGCACTCATAAGAAATAGAAGTTATCATATAGAGATGAAAGCCGTGGGTCGCTATGGACGTTCAATGAACATTCAACGCACAAAACTCGGTCGTTGGTTGCCATGCGATATTATGATTAAGCCGCTGCGCAGCGCGGGACCTCTTAAAATTAGTGAGAAAAAGTAGCACAAAATGATTTAGAGTCTTTTAGTGGGGCTAATTACCGGCGGGGCGAGGCATGCTGTCATGTTCATGTCGCGCATCATGCATAACGCAACATAGCGTGACGCTAGCGCTGCATAATGCTGAGCTCATGCGGGCTGGTCCCGCTGTAATTTTGCGCGTCGCTCTTACTCTAACGAGATCCTAATGTTGCGCTCACGGGATTCTAATGTTGCACTCACGGGATCTTAGTGTTGCACTCACGAGATCTTAGTGTTGCACTCACGAAATCTTAGTGTTGCACTCACGGGATCTTAACGTTGCACTCACGGGATCTTAGTGTTGTACTCACGGGATCTTAACGTTGCACTCACGGGATCTTAGTGTTGCACTCACGGGATCTTGATGTTAAACTCACGGGATCTTAGTGTTGCACTCACGGGATCTGAATGTTGCACTCACGGGATCTTAGTGTTGCACTCACGGGATCTTAATGTTAAACTCACGGGATCTTAGTGTTGCAATCGCGGGATCTGAATGTTGCACTCACGGGATCTTAATGTTAAACTCACGGGATCTTAGTGTTGCACTCACGGGATCTTAGTGTTGCTCTCACGGGATCTTAATGTTAAACTCACGGGATCTTAATGTTGTGCTGACAGTATCTCAAAGTGTGCCTCGGTAGTATTTTAATGTTGTCCTCACAGTAACTAATTATCACCAACTTATTTAATGTTGTCCTTACAGTAACTACTTATCACTAACTTATTTAATGTTGTCCTCACAGTAACTACTTATCACTAACTTGTTTGATGTTGTCCTCACAGTAACTACTTATCACTAACTTATTTAATGTTGTCCTCATAGTAACTACTTATCACTAACTTATTTAATGTTTTCCTCACAGTATCTACTTATCACTAACTTGTTTGATGTTGTCCTCACAGTAATTACTTATCACCCTCTTATTTAATATTGTCCTCATAGTAACTACTTATCACTAACTTCTCCACAGGTGTCTTGTTTTCTGCCGTTAATTTGTCTATACATTGTAAAATTTAAATACAAATTCGGTTTCTTCGTTATACGTTTTCATAATTTTTTCCTATTTATAAACTCTCTCCTGCAGTTTTCTTTTCATGTTATCTTACTTTAAGTCTGAGTTTATTTCAAACTCGAACTACGATATTTCAGAATTACTTTAGGGTTCTCGTGCGTCCATGAAACTGAGCTTTACTTTCAGACGTTTTAAAATTGAATGACGAATACATGCATAATTTACCTTGATGTTCGTAAAGGCAATCGAATTTAGATCGAGATTGAAGAAAGCTTCGGAAACAGTTTGAGGGAAGTTGTGATTAATCGTAATTATTAGAACGTAAAAACCTTCCATTTGTCGCTGGTTTCGAATTCGAGCTTGATTTACCTTCAATGGTAGGGGACCCTATCACCAATTTCTTGTAGTCAATTCCTGATTTTAATAGTTTCACTTTCTTCACCCGGAATTGCGTCAAAAGTCAGGGCCTCTCGAATTGAGCAACTAAACTTGAAGAACCTGGAATATCAAAGTCTTAGTTGCACGATTGCATTTTAAAATTTAAACCTGGAACATAATTCAGAAGTAAGACGAATAACTCATTGACATGCAGTAGTAAGCTAGGAATCGGGTCCACTCGTTGCGAGACCAGCTTACCACAGGAGGTGGCCAGCCAATTCCAATAAATACTAGTTAGCAGTAGCTCATTCCAGAGAACTTGGCAATCGCATGTTCATCTTACATGTAAAAGTTTTACTCGATTTAACCAGTACATTAAACGAAATTAAAGGCAGACACAGTATCACTTCCACTCAATGTTTATTTTAGGTAACCTAAAACTTGAAAATTAACCTTGCTATCCAGTAAATGAGTGCTAAATTTTTGGTAATTATTTTATCGAAACTGCGTACGGGTCATAAAGAAGGCGTTGAATTATCTCGGTATGCAATTGCCACTTGCAATTCTGGATTGAGGAATATAAAGCGCTACTGGTGATGCCCTGAGACCTAGACATGCCATGCAAGTGGTGCCCTACTAGACATGCCCNGCCCTGCAAGTGGTGCCCTACTAGACATGCCATGCAAGTGGTGCCCCCTTGTACCGTACGCTCAACATTTAGCCTGGCTGCTGAAAGTCTCATCGGGACCGAAAAGGTTAAGTATGATGGCAAAATATTTAGCTAACGTATCATCAGCCAAAAAAATGAAATGGAAATCCTGACTAAATCTTTTTGTGGAAACGTATCGAATTAGAATTATTCCCAATTTTCATTCGGTCCCAGACTTCGTCACTGTGCCCGGGCACCGGCTCCTGCAGCCAAACATGTACATCAAGCCAATGTCTATGCTCTACACTAGACAAAATCAATGCAGTTTCGTCTCAGAGTAATATTTGAGGGACTAGGTTACTCGTTCTTTTAAGAATCCCTGTATTGCGGTCGCCGAAGCAAATTGTGTAATGCAGTCTGCCACTTAGGCTTAATAAATGATGACGTCTAGTGCGTCTGTGAAGGAACACTTGATTCCGAGCTAAGTGCCTCATGTGTGTTGAACTCGCCCATTTCTTGGCGTTCATTTGATCATCACTCTAAATTGTTCTAAGCTCCTCTGTTGAAATTCTTTGAGAAATTGCATATGAATTAACCGCCTGTCATTCACATACGTCGGGACGTTGACGGAGTATATTATTTCGAAGAAACAAAGTGTAAAATTAACTCACTTATCCCGCTGAAGTGTTCGTTCCTGCAAAAAAGTCATTAGTGCTGAAGTTTCTTTAGTAAAGGTACTTATGAATATAAGATTCTTTTCACGGACACAGTAAAAGGAATTGGCACCAAGAAATTACACTCTCGGGATTTCTTCAGAAGGACCATAGAGTGCTAAGTACATGTTCAACACGGCCACAGTTTCCTCATCAATCAGAGCTTGTCGTTTAAAATTACGCGTGTCGACCCGTCCTCCAGTCCTAATCAGTGAAGTGCTACTGAGGCACAAAAATCTAATAAATATTGTGCGTGTGGTATGCCGACCAACGAGGCGCTCTTACATAGCTTTCCTGTCGTCGGAACTCCTAGTTGAAGTTCACTCAAGCTGAAAGAATTTCACGTCACTGACCATCGAAAATTCTCCGTGTGTTCACTTGTAAATAAAGACAGTATCTTGAATAGCTGATCGCTTAATACAACTGATCGAATACGAGTAGGCGATCCCTGTTATAAAATAGCAAGACTGAAAGGGCTGGAATTATTCGCTGCTGCAGCGCCGGCAGTTCTCACACGCCTCTCACAAGGCGCACAATGCGGAGCCCTCGGTCGGATCAGTGCTGAATGCCTTGCAAATAATGAAGCCCCACTCAAATCAAATCTCAGTGAGATCATCCGCGGCTGAGAGGTTTCTTAGCGATCTAAATTGTTATCTCTCATCACAAGTAGTTTTGTTCGCTGGTCGGTGATACGAGTGGACGCCTAATGATCGATGATGTTTTCTATTCATCCTCCTAGCGAAATTATAAATACGTCCGTCCAAATTACTGCCTATTATCGAAGTCAAATTTAATGCTGGATTAACATGAATCTCCGTTTATTATTAGAAATTATGACAGAACCGACAGACATCGTTGCTAGTTCGAAAAAATATCATGTTAGCGAAGTATCAAAAAATTTGCAGAGAGAACAAGTCGTGTCCCTTCCCATTAAAGTATTATGCTCTGGTAGCTCTTCACGCACTTGTCTCTCCCTGAACTATTGCAAAAATATCTATATCTGTCTCGGTCTCATATATGTATCATAAGAAAATCTTAAACAAAATCCTCAAATAACTAAGTCTTTAAATTAGATATCAGGAGTACGTACAAATCTAGCCGTTAATTTCTTATTCATGTATATCATTATTTCAATGAATTTCCAGGTGATTACCTCAACCTAAATCACAATTTTCGCAACCATTTTTCCCAAGTCTTGATTAGGATTTGTTCATTGAAATTTTTTAAACACACTCGCTAACACTGCAAAAAAAGTATCAAATATGTCAATCCTCTTTAATTAAGTCGTTGGCTGCAAAATGAATTTTAATCTGTTATTTGCAAAATTCTTGCTAAGCCCTCAAAATTTAGAAACAGTTTTGCAGTTTTCATAAATCGATCGATGTTGTTTGTACACTGCAATAAAATAACAGATACATATGCATGAACTTTTTTGATGTCAGTAAAACGAAAAAGCCCTCAAATATTTGATTTAAATTATGACCTATACATGATATCATTTTTAGAGTCCGACTTGCGTAAAGCCACTCACATGACCAGAGGCGCACGTACCCCACGTACTTGGTTACACTTGCGCTGTAACATAAGAAATTCCAGTCTAAAAATAAGCAAGATTGCACGCCATTCCAACGAAACTGTTTTAAGTTTTATAAGCTTGAGAACATTCCATTCATATCTCAATTAAATCAATGATTTATTTTATATTCTTTAGGTATCGATTGCTTCTACTTTTCTCCCCGTAAAATATATAAACTATTCCGGGCAAGTATTTAACTCGGCTGTGCGTGCTGCGAGCTAATGAAACTTGCCGATAGCAAAGACATTCTCGCCTGTTGCCTCGGTACCAATTATCATGGCAAATTATGTAGGGAATGTCCCCGTACTGCTCCATTGGCACGCTTGTGAAAGCTTTTTGACACTCTAAGGCATGATAGATCAGACAGGTGTGCGTACAGCTTCGCTGATATCGAACATGGAGCTTTTTAGCCCACCGAAATGATGTAAATTGCTGTTTAAATATGCATTAGTTGTAGTTAAGGGCTCCGTGTAAATGACAGTGCGCTGCTCATCCCACGGGTGTTCTCACAGAATTGCACGTACGAGCCCTCGCTCCAGATCCGGATTTTACAGCTCGGCTGGGTGTGTTTAGTCTACCCTGCGTTAATAAATGGCTCAGTCGAGGCAAGTGGCATGTTCTTAAATTTCAGAATGGTAAAAATTTTGACATCTTAACAGTTTCAAGTTTTTGAGATATTTTCAAGTTTAAGATAGATTCGCTAAGTAAATATTTAGTCAACGTTATACCGATGTCTCTTCCATAACTAACTTTGCCTTCACATGCTTGTCGGCTATCATTGGTGCCACACTGCAATGGTGCCACACGCATTGGTGCCACACGGCACAGGTGCCACACGGCATTGGTGCCACACTGCATTGGTGCCACACGCATTGGTGCCTCACGGCATTGGTGCCACACGGCATTGGTGCCACACGGCACTGGTGCCACACGGCTTTGGTGCCACACGACATTGGGGTTTACAGCCGCGAGAAGATCATTTGCTGACCAGCTCTTCTTCTGAATCCACTTCGTAGTTTCTGAGGATGATTTGGAGACAATTTTTGCATTTAATATGAAGAAAAAGATTTCCCAATGGCCCCTGGACTACAATCAAAACTTAATGCCTTTCAGTTGTACTTTTGATGCATATCCCTTTGTTTTTAAGTGTTCTTCGGACGAATGGCAGTAAGATTTTTCTAAATTTCTTCAAAGTAGTAATAGTACTTGAACTTTATTCTGAGATATCTATGAAATTCGTGGGTGGGCATAAATTGATTGTCCGGTAACGAAACTTTTTATTGATTTTACAAGGTCTTCAATTCCATAGAAGTTTAAAAATATGCGTTACTTGCATTAGTCAGTGTTACTGAAGTGATTGATGTACAGGGTATTTCCAAATTCTTTGAGAAAACAACCTAAGACTCGTTTCAGTGAAATAAACTTGCTTTACTTTACGGAGGCGGTTCCGAAAATACTTAGTTCACGCATGCATTGCAGCAGACGGCCGGAAATTCGAATGCCTACCTAGACCGTGAATATCTTAGCTACATTCA
This sequence comes from Orchestia grillus, assembly GCA_014899125.1. Lineage (NCBI taxonomy): Eukaryota > Metazoa > Arthropoda > Malacostraca > Amphipoda > Talitridae > Orchestia > Orchestia grillus. The sequence continues at coordinate 11,093 of VOMN01139816.1, read as the reverse complement.
AACATTGCATAGTTTGGTCATAATTATATATTTGTTCTGACTATGTTCTCTTATTTTACTTCCAACACGCAGTAACTTTTAAATCTCCGTAACATTTTGACGAAGCATTTTCGCGCAAGCCTCCGTAGAGTAAAATATGTTTATCACACCGAAACGAACGCGATTTTAAAGTTTGTTCAAGGAATTCTGAAGCACTCTAAAAATAATTCTAAATTTGTAAATTTCCCCGCGTTGAAAACGGAGGTGATAACTTATTCGCAGCCCTTCGATCGCTTCGCTCTGCTGAAATTAACCAGAAGAAGAACTGGAGAACTGAGGGCAGCACCGTCACCCTAACGCGTGATGCACTGGCGACAAAAGCTGAGTGCTGCTCTGTGAAAAAAATGGTTACTACATCAGCTCCATGCGTTGTTATTTGAGCGAATGAGTGAATGTTCTGCATGGTCGAAACAAGTTTATTACATCCGCGAATAAACGCAGCCCAAATGCAGTTGTATGATTTCTGGGAACGTTGAATTATTCGTATGAAAATACCCCGTTTCATTGGTCGGAACAAAAACATTCTTTCCCTTTCAATTATGTTTCTAACGACGCAAATCATTCATCAGCAATCTTAAAAATGATCTTCCCATTATAACAAAAACACTGTACTTGCATTTTATAGACTATTAAAAGTTTTGATCTAGTTGCTTAACAAGTTACGCAAACATTCTTTGCATAAGTTTGTTTATATAGCAATTGAGAAAAAATGAAACATGCTTTACATGCAATAGACACTCTCAGCATTCAATCTAATTTTGTTATTATCTCAGCCTACGCAACTTCAAATTCAAAAACTGTCGGGCCTTGTAAAGTTTTCGTCTTTTACAAGTACTGAGGCGCACATCTATCTGCTTATGAGACATTTATTTGAATCAAAAGACAAACCTGACACACAGTGCTTTTGTAGATCAGATGACGCCTTGCCAAGCCCCATCAGTGTAACAAATTCGAAGTATCCTTTTCTCAGCTTCCTTGTGATTCTAAGAGACCGTAATGTCGAATCCATGTAATTTGTTCGTATAAAGTTAATTTATTGCCCTGAAAATCAGGCGTACAGTAAAACGTTTCGATTATGTAAATTTTATTGATGCTCTAATCATAATTTCATATGATTTTCATGTACTTTCAGTTGGCCTTATGCCCTTACTTACACATATACTTTTGTAGACTGACCCAAGCAAAGCTTCTAACAAAACGTGGTAATTTCAAAAACATTCGCACTGGAGCTGTAGTGCAGAGCGTGCGTACTTCCGCCGTTCTCGAGAGCTGGGTTCAGCCCGTGGTCGAAGAGAAGGAATTCCCTTATTTACCTTCTCTCTCGATCTCGAGGTAGTGGCTCAACCTCTGGCTGAAATTGCCTTCCCTGAAAACCTGAAACCTAGAAAACCCAAGTTCATGCTGTTGATTTTTACCATGATTTGAGTTTTTTAGAAGCTATGGTATTGAACGGCAGAACCCAGATTTAAAACTTTCATTCACATAATTCAAATTCAAAATGAACGACTAGTATTCTGTTCTGTATCAATTTTTCAACAATGAGCTCAAACGGCCTGCACATGAGACACAAAGCCCGTCAAGAACGCTTCATATTTTAGCATCTCAACAACACTTTTAAAAAACCGATGCGCTGGAGAACTAGAGTGGGACCACGAGACCAGCCACTGACCAGGACAGGCACCCAGTCTGAATTTTCCGTTGGAACATCTATATTTATAGATGCTCCGACGGAAAATTAACGATGATTATAATCATCGTTCTGAATTCTGAATTCTGAAAATTAACGATGATTATAATCATCGTTAATTCCGGGCGATCGAGCTTTCGTTGTTTTCGCTGCTTTTCCATGAGGCGGCGAAAAATTTAAGCTAGGCTGATATTGTCGAATTTAGCACCAATGAAAGCATTACGTACAATTAGGTAACGTTTAAAATTGTACCATACGATCACTTAAGGACGGTCTGAAGCGCACTGATAATGGCATTGAAGCATGGTATTCTAATCAAATAACGTCATAAATTTTTTGTAACAGAGCTGTTTTTTAGAATCATGAACATTCTTCAATGCCCTGTGAAGTTATAAAAGCTAATTGATTGGTAGTGTAGAGAAGCACTATTGATGGAGGAGTTGTTCAAAAATGTTAAGAATGAATATTAACCGTATATGAGCATGCATATCAACTTGTAAAATCGATTCATTTACACATCACCACAATCCTGAGACTTGACTGTATATTTTGCTGGCGCTAGATACGTTATAAAATGTTTAGTTTATTCCTACAAGTCCTGACGAAACGACAGTAACACACGCTCCACGCTCATCAAAGCTGGCTGTGAATTCTCATCTCACCCATTTCTCACGTAGTTATTATATGAGTGCCTCAACTAAAGTAAAGACAGACACACTTGTTCTAACATCAAAATAATAGAAATAAAATACACTGAAACTGGCAGTGATCGATACCACCGAGATGGTTCCCATGCTGAGACCTTGCAGACGCGAGACACAGCCAGCGGTATCTCGTGCTGTATCGATTTGCGTTGCTTTAAATAAATGTTTATAGTAATTCAAAGCATGATTTAAAATATTTTCAGCGTAAGTAAACGCCGATACAAACTGGTTTAGAGAGTGGCGCGTGCATGTTGACCGTGGGATATGTAAAGAAAATGCACCTTGAAAATATGTTCAGCAACAGGATGTGCCTCAATATGGAACTCGTAAAGCGGGAATTCATTTTTAACGTATAAAATTCATTCATGAAATATACAACAGCCATTGAGTTCCATTCGATCCCTAAAGAAAAACGTGTGAAATTATAAGAATGAGGGAGATTTATACTAATTAATGATAGTAGTTCTAGCGTTTAGGGTAATTTAACATGCCGTTCTTGTTTTTTTGGTCTCATAGGTGGCATTTTCTTCAGCGTGAGGACTGACGCAGGTTCGTGCCGTGGTGTAGTAGTAGATAAAGGACATTGAAGAATATAGTCGAAAATAAGAATGCAGTATGTGCATCATAGCTTGGCTCGACGGTCTTGCAACTTCTGCGGGCATGAACAATTCCCGTCAAAAAGTTCGTGTATCTTCAGCTCATGAAGACGTGAAAGAAACATTTTGTAGGCTTTTTTATTTCTAATATCGATGATTATTATTGGCGCATTTGTCTCGCCTCGCGAATTCGGTCGTCTAATTCACTTCCCAAAAACATCTATTCATTTGCTGAAAAATATTTCTCTTTTGAGAAGCGTGCCCAAAATGAGCTTCACTCTCGTTACTTAGTTGGGCCCATTGCGCATGATTGGATTTTTTCCCGAGCTCGTGAGTTTGTAGGTTCTCTACTCAACAGTTCATGTCTTTTGAGGATTTCTTTCCTTCTTTGTTACACCGCGTGACGTCACCGTGAGGACTCTGACCACTACCGTCTGACTCTACCTTGTGGTAAGGGTCTGACCGGGCAGATTCGTGCTCATCAGCCGAGGAAGGCGGCGCTGTACCCTGCATTTGACGGTGTGGGTACATGTACGAAAGGAAATGTCGTCAGTATGAAGTACGTATTAGTACTTTGACGGAAAAAAACTTTCAATGTCAAAAATAATTTTTCGCGTCATAGTCTGGGAAACATAAGCTATCCCAGTATTTGGGTCTCCAAAAATCAAAACCTTGGATTACCCGAAAAAGTTGCTGCACCTCCCGTTACGTTCGACTGGGAAGTTGGTCGAGCCAGGCTCAGTGAGGTGTAATTCAGCTGAGTGAAGTCAAGTTAGGTTCTGTTGAGGCCTGGTCGCAGAAACACAACCAGGATGGGAACACCTGCAGCTCCTCAGCTGATGAGACGTCAACTAGAACGGTGCCCAGCCTCGCGTGTTTGTTGGTTTTTCTTTGTCTTCGAGTATTGTAAAGTAGGCGCTAATGTGACGTGTCTGTGACGGGCTCCGGACCTGCCACAAAGCGCCACAAAAGCGGCACCGCCTCGCCCAATCATACGCAAACAATTCAGACTTCAGAATTTGACCCACACCAACCCACTCAAAGTCCCGACCATAACTCCACAAATGGACTGCCGAAGCTGCTTGATGGATCACACTATTGACTTGAAAGATGTCAACATGATGAGAGCCCGCAGCTCGGCACCGTCACTCTGGCTGAACGCCTCAATTAAGCCAAACATGATAACTTCACTGCGTGGTCTCCACTAAAACCAGCATAACGTAAAAAGTATCCGCGCATACTCTAATACTTTTCCTTGGATTGTTACGCAAGCTTCTGCAACATGTTTTGCAACGTTCACATTCTTTGGGAAGCGTTCATTTTGTGGTGTTTTAAGTGTTGAAGCTTCGAGGATCCTGCAGAACTCTCACCAACAACTATTGCTGTCGGAATGTGGTTTTAACATTCAATCGTAGTGGAACAGAGAAACAAAAAGAATCGCATTTGATTCCCTGTTCTCCTTGCTGTAAATGAAGTTCACTATGTTTCCAAAAATGCTCGAGACGTGTGAGCAAGATGCTAAGGTAAGTTTAAAACTGGTATGATAATATACAAACTTGGTTTCAGTACAAGAATAAAACATCTTACTAACATCTTGCTACATCTTACCCCCACGTTCTGCACGGAACCGATCAAATCGTTTACATATATTCGGTATCTCTGACCAAAATCCCCGAATCAAAATACTTCCCTGGGCCCAAATTGTTGATACTAAACTGTACGTTGGACAAATTAGCCTGCATAAACAGGCGAATGAGCTAAAAAAGCATAGCAGGCCACGGTGCGTGCTGCATCACCATGACGATGCTCGTTCTCACACGCATGCAGGTAAAGAGTTCCTTTTCGTAGTTCTGCCTGGATTATATCGTCTTCCACTGATTCCAACGAGTTTTGTCTACCGTCATAGCATGGAAGAGTTAATGAAGTTTGCAAGAGAGTGATAAACAGTGGAAGAAAATATAAAAAATAATTTAAGAAAATTGTTGTTAAGTCGATCCATGTCAAATAAATTTTGAAAATTGAATTGAACTTGCACAAAAATTTCATAAGCCTTAGTTGATCGATGCATCATTCATTTCAAATTGAAAAACACGTAATTTAACACTCCCTTCGTACAGGGTAAGAAAATAGATAGATAAAGAGATATGACATTGATGGAAAAAATAAATCGACTCAATGAGATCAACCTTTTATGTTGTTGAACAGACATTAATAAAAATTCAGAATTCATGCACGTAAGTATAATTCAGTATTTTACAGTACACCTTGTCCACTAGACCTCTTATCTTACAATCATTGCTCAATAGCATTCTTCAATTTTGACATCACTTTCAGCTTACCAAGTAGAGTTTATCAAAATTTTAGTTGAAGCTACGATTTTACTCACAAGATTTTTTAAAAATTAAACACCTCTAGAGTCTTACTCTGAGAACGCTATTAAAAGTGAAAGTGCAAAAAAAATAGTTCAAACAAAGTAATGAATAGCTTCTTAGAAAACTTCTTTCATTGCGCCATGTTTGTCATTTTTTCTACATTCGTTCGAAAAAACTCGGAAGATGGACTTATCTGCCATGGGTCCATAAATGAGATTTGTGACCAGTACTTTGTACCTCGATAAAACTGGTCCTCTCTTACGGAAGGCAGCTGTGGTATGGGGCAAGGAATTATCTTTGTCTCCGCTTGTGCGGTTTGTCCGATCGGAGGTGCCGGGTGTACGTGTCTGTACGTACATATCAATCAGTTCAAACAAACTTTTGATTTTCAGTAAGGTTTCAGCCGTGAAATTTCTCATAATTAGGGACCATCATTCACAGTTCATTCTTTTCTAACGAACTTTTGATTTTCTATGTACTTGAAGCTGCAGCCGTGAAAGTCTTCTCACGTTGAGACTCATCTCACGTGTATTTCATTACAAGTTTTCTTTCAAATCCCACTCCTCAAGTTTTCAAGTTCGATTAAGCTTTCTGGTATCATAATTGAACTTGAAGCTGTCTCTTCATTCCCTGACCGACAATTAATGTCATTTTCTTTCCGTTTTACGAACCGTAATTTCAATTCAAATCGATATTTTCAAGCGCAAATTCGCTAGCGCACAACGAAGTCCCTCAAGCGCTATTTTATCGCTTCTCATCCTTATCAAAAAACAACAGGTTTTCATTTAACCTTATCTTTGAAATCCATCTAAATTCATTCGGTGGAACAATCTGCCACAGTCAACAAGATTTTTTGAGTAACAACTGATTAGGCACACCAAAGTGTAACTTTTTGTCTTTAGTTTGAACACTCGTGATGTAATGCCTAACGAGGAGAACTATGTACTTCAAAATATGGGTGGATTATTTGGCATACATGGATAAGGCAATTTTGTTATCGAACTTTCCTGCCAATTAATGAGTGATTTATAATTAAATAAAGCCAGGAGAATACACTTCTATGATCGTGGATGACTAATTCCTTTTTCCAGTCAAACTATGTCCCCGGAACATATATTATTACGTAGAATTTTAACCAACGAAGCATTTTCATCTATTATTTTATAAATTTATCAATGGGGAGGCAAAAAAGTAAGACTAGGCCTACACATTTCACCTTTTCGTACACAGACGTCCACGTGCACCTTGCTTGCTTTTAATTTACCTGTTCGCACATTTTCTCCACATGAACATGTGTGCAATTGCATTTAGAGAGGCATGCGATCAATGACGCATTTGTTCTACCTTCAAGTAGACGTAAGTACATCAAATCGTGCATTTCATCCCCTTTACATAAGTGCAATTGAATGCTGTCTAAACAGGCACATATATTTGTATGTGTTCTATGTAGAGCTATTCCTAGCTGTGAACCGCCGACACCATTGAGGGATCATCTATTCTCTGTAATTGAGCACCAAGCTTATACAGTTTTCTACGTGACTATTTATTTACTCACTGATAGAGTTAAATATAGGAGAGAATTCTCGAGCCCGGATTCTCGAGTGGGTATACCTAATCAACGAGACTTTGTGAGAAAAGGCAGTCCGTATCAGCGATGCAGAAAATTACATAATTTCACTCGGACATTACCAGTATTTTTGACAGCATGGGACATTACATTCAATAATTTAAACTATCGTAGCCTGCACCAGTGACCTTAAACGAACGTAGTCTACTCATATACTCATTGCTCATCCAAAGGTTTACGACATAGCAATGTTCCTGGTATGAAGTAGAACTTCAATCTAATTCACAACAAACACAATGAAGAAAGTTGGAACGAAAATCACTAGATTTAGATATAAAAATCCTCACTTGTTGTACGTCTGGATCGAGACATACGTACGAAACGATCACCTGACTATGAAGCAGACTTGAGCAGACAATGGGAAGGAAAGTTGGATCTTAGAATCTTATCTCTTCATTATCCTTACGGATAAACATTCATTGTTTGACGCACTCACCGAGTACAAAGCAGTGGACGCTGGCGCTCAGCCTTATTTTCTGCCTTGATTTTAGGAACCTAAATATACTTTTCTTGTTAAAAATTGACCCTTGACACCCAAGAATAACAGAATAGACACAAAACCGCAAAGTTGGCTCTTATATTCAAGCTATTTTTGTAGCGGCTTCCAATGTAGGGAGAACGAAGCCTTGACCTCAAGAAGCGAGCAGAATCTTGTCGGCGAGCGCAGGGAACGCCTGTCGCGAGGCATTGTTTCAGGAGTACCTGCGGGTGAAATTAAGCATTTAATCCACTTCTGGTTCGCGAGATTTTGGTTAAGCAGCAGCAGGTGTCCCCCTAATACCCAGGTTGCTGTGGCTCCGTTGTGTCGAGGAACAAATGAGACTGTCCCACCTGCGGTCACGGAACGTGTCGGCAACGCAAACGTCGGAGTCTTGGAGGCCCCATAGCTGCGGTTACTTATTTTCTCTTAAAAAGATTTCAGTAACATAAGCGTCGTCTCTTTTAAATTAAGGGACAAATTAATCTCGAGTTTAAGTCCTGATATATGAGACCGAAACGAGTTCAATCCTGTGATTTGTTTTTTTTTTCCTTCGACTCGGACCTTCACACTTCCTGGGTGATTCAAATTGTGTTAGGACTGCTAAACGCGTACAATTTTATGAAACACATTATCACTGTTAGCTAGAAAAGTTTCAACATATGACTTTGTTCACACAATGCAGCTCGAGGCAGATTATCTGGGGAAATTCATTCATAGTTTGGTTTCATCAATAAAGAAGTCCAAATTTTTTATTCTCTACTCAGTCGAATGTTAAACGAACAATGAAAATGAAAGAAAACCTTTGGAATAGAAAACCTACGCTCAGATTAATATTTTCTTACTGAAAATCGTTCCTTGAAAAACCTTGGCCGAACAAATTCACAATAATGCACCAAGTTGTGCAAATGTTGACCCCCACGTTAAGTATGAAGTCGTTGTGCCTCTGGCATAGTGCTAAATCTAATTTAAAAATTCAAGACTTCATGCAAGGAAATCCGTCTCGGTTGACATTTTGACCTGACGTTCTTTTCGCATCTCATGCGAGTCCCTACACATTAATTCGCAATTTTAAATGATTTTAACACGAGAAACGGTTGCAAGAGAGGAAAATGCTTTGTTTTCTCATAATTAGGGCTATTTTTATGAATACTGAAATTAATTTCAAAGTATTTTTTTAAGTAGACACAATAACGGTGTGACAGGCACTGAGTCTAATATTAATGCTAGAATGGTCGAGTCGTAGCAGTTTCTGTCAGTACAAGGTTTATATCCTGATAATCTTCTACAACCACCATCCAATGTACTCTAATGTTTCAGAAAATAGAAACTTTCATGCATTTTATCAGATCTACTAAGATGATTTTAAGATTTTAAAATCTTTGAATCCTGTTAACTTTAAGAACAACTTATTTAGGTGTTTCCGACTCAAATAACGATTCAGATTTAAGTAAAGGAAGAGCCTTCAGGCAACCGGCAGATGCTGCTGACGCTGTTATCGTGCATATAACAAACGTTATAACTCGAAGCAAGAGTTCGACGACAATAGAGAGGTGTTGCCGAGAGCGATCCGAGGTGTTTCGTCCGTAATTCCGACCACAAAATACTGAGACGGAGGAGCCCTGTGGTACGCAAGCCTCTCTCATCCTCCAGGTCTGTTTGACAAACACGGCTATGGCTCTCAGCTCAAGTCAACGCTCCAGGCAAATAGCAAGGCTCCTGAAGGTGATCACTCCAGAGCTGAGATTTGCCGTACTTTCGTCTTGACATAGTTGCCAAATTGGGTGTAAATAACCTTAAATTGGGCGTACACACGTAACCGATTTGTAAGCGTCCTGAACCAGGCGAAAATCGCCTGAAGTGCAGCAAACACCTGAGCATATGACTTCATATTCGATTGCACAGAGGTTCATAAGCCAACGTGACTGATCACTTCGATCTGTAATCAAACAGTCGAGTGCGATCATGCGCCAGTATTTGTCATATTGTTTGTACTAGATGAATTATTTCTTTAAGATCAGGACTACATGTGTGTATACTTTTAGCAAGGTAAATATGACTCATATATTTCCTCTTTGTCATGTTACTCGTTATAGACTTCATTGAAGAATTTCACTGCTATAATTAGAATTGTTTGTACAAGGTCGCCTACGAAGTTGCCTTCTTTTATAAAACTGGACGAATCCGGTACAGTTGTGCGTTCGGTCGCTTGAATTCGTAGTCAGAAAAAAAAACAAATAAAAAAGTTAAATACTTATTTACCCAGTCGCCTCACAGAGACGAGATTCTTGAACCGACTGAGTTTATCTGTTAACTCACATCACTCAAGCATACAATGCCGTGGTTAGTTTCGTCTCGTGCCTTAACGACAAACATCGGCGACTGTTTTTTCTAAATGTGTGCAGTGCTTGACGAAAAGATCGAATGCTTTCACGCGCACGCATGCCACCAATCAATCAGCATTCGTCCCAGATTTTGGCCGGCGTCCACTTTCTGCCTGCGCTTCAGTAATTGGCGTTCATGTGGAAGAGTTTCGACGACTTTACCAGAGTTTGGTTGGTGTTGACGCAAACTTGAGAGGACACGGATCAACTATTTCTGAATTTTGAAAATCCCTCTCGAAACTTGTCAATGAGCGGTCATTGAACTATCACTACAGTTTGAACTGCGCAGAATTTCTAAAATTGGTAGTTTGTCAAGTCTTTGGTGCTCTACAAAATTTTCATCCCTTCAAAGCTACTCTTTTATTAAGAGCTCTTGCGCTACCACCAGTCGCTCGGAAGTAGTCACACACGGTAACATCGCTTCCTGCATGTGACACAGTGCAGCTACGGCGTGTGATTATGAACTATGGACGTACAATGTTTCAGGAAAACTTATATAATGAACATCTTCAGGCCTACGACATTTAGACATACTTTCATGAGATGAAGATCTTTAGACGTACAATAGTTAGACGTACGTACAAGGTACATGAGAAGAAATCATGTAAAAACGGTTTCGGGGACAGGTGCTTTTTTACTAAAAACGATGCGGGCTGTTATACTTAGCACTTTGAATGGTACACGGAACAACTGATACAATGATATGAATACAAAAATGACATCATCTCTTACTGCCGGACATGTTACCTTATCTCTTGAAATGTTATACGCCGTTCATTCGTTTAGGGGAGTGATATGTATGATTTACAGACTGCTTAACTCCGGAGTTTATAAGTTATTAAGCAATTTGTGCAGGTAATAAATATACGACTCGCTGTTTGCGGCATCAATTGTAAACTTCGTCGCTTGGCTAACCGTGTCATGGGAAAGGCCAATTTCACATGTGACCGGAGTGGACAGTTTCAGAGACTGCAGTGGAAGGAGAGCCCGAGGCCCTACGAGCTCTAGTTCAAGTAGCGGGCCACCGCATCGTGTTCTGACGCTGATCGCAAGCCAGCAGCTTACGCCTGAGGCCGCTGGCGCAGTAAAAGTCTGAGCAGTAAATTATTGAGGAGTTAATTCGCACACTTTTTAGAATTTACAATTTTATCACTGTTGAGGGTTCTTGAGCCCGGAGGGCTGTAAGAGGGTAGGAACACACAAGAC
>VOMN01139806.1:0-18132 GCA_014899125.1 Orchestia grillus | reverse complement strand
GGTTACGGGCAAAGATTCGACAGAGTGTGGTGGATGCAAGGCGGATCTATATGTCACAGAAATATTTACGCAAACCCTCGACCAGAAGTTTTCGGGACTCGTGTAATTGCAGTTGGGCATGCGGTAGAATGGGCATCTCGCATTCCCAATCTGATCTGACTCTTTGAGTTTTTTTATTGGGGTCATCTCAAAAAGAATGATGATAGAACGCCTCCAAACGTCCTTGAGGAATTGCGTTATAACATCATTCAAAATCGAAATGAATTCAGAAACCATCCAGAAACAATTAGAAAATCAATGCTAGGAATGATAGTCCGATGTCTAAAGTGAATCGAAAACAATGATAGTGGTTATAATGGAATAGTATATTCATGTGTTTAAGTAAAAAGTAAAAAATCTTGATTTAAAAAGTCTATTATCTTCATTTGTCTTTGTTATACTATACATATACTATTTTTATTGATCCAAAACATAGATGGGTGTCTTAAGAATTGTCCTCTCACAACGGCAAAAAACTACTCTCGCTTATCGTTCATCTGTTCGTGAACTGTTTCTATAAATGCAGAATGGACTACTCTGATGAAAGTACATTAAATGCAGTGAAAATGAAACTATATAAAAGTTTCTACGGCCATTAGTTACGGAGTTATAAATATATGAAAAAGGAAACTTTACTGTGGCCAACCCTGTGGAGCCCATGCTCTTGAATGCTATGAGGATGAACTTTTTACCCACGAAAATATTCATCTTCAAAACATTGAAAAAACGACTTAATTCATTGCAATGTTTATTTTCCAACCCTCGAAAAGCAAATTAAGAGAGAATGAATGCAAGAGAGGTTTCATGAAACAATCCTTCTCGTTTCCAGTGTTTACATGGGCGCATGGTGAAGGAAATGCCTAGTTAGAGAAGCGTTTTCTTGCGCCATCCTCTCCAATTATATAATTGTCAGACTTCAATAGCTAGTGTTATTCTTTGTTGTGCTGCTCTTGAGGACTCTCTCAAATTTTCAGCAACCAAAGTAATAAATCTCCAACAATCAAAAGTAGTAGTACAGGGAAAATTGTATTTCATGAAAATTTAGGAAAATTATTGATAAAAGTGTTAAAACCAAATTTTCGAAAGTAATAAAGGCCCATCATCGGCAATATTATCGTAAGCTCAACAAAATTAACGAAACAGCGTTGATAAGAATATTAAAGCCTCATTTAGAGAAATTGTGAAGCCATTTGAATAGAAAATAAGCCTCATAAGATTAAAATGCAATTCAATATGAGAATAGAAAGGATACTTTCAGAAATAATAAAAGAGCCTTCTAAAGAAAACAAGAGAATTCTGATAAAAAGAATGAGACGTTATAGTTAAGGCAACCAGACTTTATTGTTTCATCAGATCTATAAAATATATATTTAGACATGCCATTTTACACCATTTTGAAGTTAATAACATTTTTCACTTTCCAATGCTTCATGTATGTTCAAATCGACAATTTATGCGGGGGCTTTTGTCGAAATATTGCAAATGGTTGCATATTATAGATGAGATTAATATGTCTAATGCAAAACAGCTTCATCTAAACCGATCAGCTGTTTGGAATATTATCAAAAAGCTTAAAGGAGACAGATGCAATTACATACAGACCAGAAACTCTGGGATATTATCAGGAAGTGTGAGGAGACAGGTGCAATTGCAGATAGAGCAGAAAGGGGAAGCAAACGAACTTTGCCGAACCCTGAACTCCTCAAAACACGCGAGAGAAATTTCATCGCAGCACGAGTTGATTTCACCAAAAACTGGCTTCAGCCGATGTGAGTAGGTCGTCGATGTATTGAATTCTGAAAGAGGATTTGGTGGAGCGGCGTTTCAAATGCTCCATCGTCATGGGATCGCTGAACATCATGAGAAAATGAGGGCTGAAAGAAGTCGTCATATCATTGATAACTGAGGGGACGCTCCCAAACTTGGTGTTCACAAATAAGAAAAAACTTGGCATTCATCATACTGTAAACCGACAAAACAATAAATTTTGGGGGTTCTCAAGCGCCGTGGAATGCAGGTATGGAGGTCGACGTCATAATCCAGAGTCTGTTACGATTTGGGATGCTGTAATAGGAAGAGCTCCACTTGTTACTGTGCCCTCAGGGCTCAAAATTTACTCAAAACGGTACATTTCTGAGATTTTTGGGACTTGTCTACTTTCTTGGACTAAAGAAGACTTTCAGGGCCCTTCATGGAGCCTCCAACAGAATTCAGCATCGTTACACGGTCCCAAATAAATTCCAGTATTAATCTCAAGAAATATCCCGTCGGTCACAGGCAACGATGAATGGTTTTCAAGAAGCCCCAATCTTATCCTTTGGATTATGCTGTCTATTCTATTTTGGAGGCAAAAGTCTGTGCTTCCCTTCATGCGTCTCTCAATTCCATAGGAATAAATTTACTGAAGGAATGGAACGCAATTCCTCAATAAAAGTTGCGAGACGCTTGTTACACATTTGTATCAAGACTTGGCACAGAATTCTTAACAATGCCGTTCATACTCAATAAATCAGATGTAGTTTGATTCCTTGCTTTTTTCCCATGCGTTTCAATGCTTAAATCTAAAATCTAACTTATTGCTCTCCAATAAGCTTTCAAATACAGTAGTTGAATGTCTTTATTTTTAGTCACCCAGTGCAAAAACAAATCTACTACGAAAAGAGCAAAGTATCGCTAGACAATAAAAATGACGATACCTCATTAACACAACAACGTACATCTTAAGGTTCACTCATCCAATGCATTCATTTTTCTAATAATTTCTACACTAATTCACTTATTTTCTCTTCATGAATCGCTACAATTTCTTTAATGATTGGTTCAGTCACAATTATTTTAATGAATTCGCAATGAAATAAAAGTTCACGGTTGCAGGTGTTTGTTTCAATTAATGAGCACTCAAGTGTGTTCACTTCATAAATTTATGCAGCGCACTGCTGAAGTTGGCTGAATGAGCTACCTGTCAGGAAAACGTAACAGAGATATTAATAAACTCGAATTAAATAAAAAGGATTCGTTAAGACGTTAAAGACATTTGGTTACTCACACTAAAAATATTATAAGCGCATAGAATGGAATGCATGTACTCGTATTTATTTATGTGTAGAAAATTTGTTCAATAAATTTTGAAGAGGCAGATATGAAAATGTTATTCTCTGAATAACTTCCGCCTTATTACGCCTAAGTGTCTTTAATTAGAGACTTTATTGCTAGCGTGCGGAATGAGTTCGATGGTCGGACGAGGTGTGAAGGTTCAAGCAGAATTGATCCCCACCTACATTGTAGCTCAGATTGTACACGTTTTATAGGACCTTCTTTCCTTAATCGTTGAGAAAATTACGTGGAAGATGTGAATATAAAGCCCTTCGCTAATTCTAGTTTTCTGTGAAATTTCCACTCGAAAGGATAAGAAAGCCTCCTTAAGGGCAGTCACAGTGCCGCTGCTGCACCGTAGAGCTAACCGAGCCTGCATCGTTGCACTACAATGGATTCTTTGAATGTGTACGTAAAATCATTCATAAAAGCGAGCGTTGTACACCATAACGGCTTCTACTGTTTGAAGAAAGCGTTACTTTCCCCCCAGACATACCAATGCGGCCCCAAACTGTCAGGATCACCAAAAAACACTGTCAGGAGCTGCAATAATTACACGGACTCGACGTGCTATTATTTGTCCGAGACCATTTTCGCCAGGGCGTTGAATAAAACTGCTAACTGCATCTCCTTCATTCCACAGCAACGCCTTTTCGGAGCTCAACCACGAGCCGCAGATGCCCGACATACTTGCTCGGGCAAGAATGCTATCAGAATGCAGGCAGCAGGAGCTATTCCTTCCGCAGTAAAGCTCCTCCGCTCTACATTTTAACGTTCAAATAAAAGTTGCAGTCAAACTTATTGCCTCGGACATAACAAGAAGAAATGAACACTTTGCTGTGAAGACTGTAATTGTTATCGATCGCCCATTAAAAACCATCTTGAAGAACGTCCTCAATTTTGCCGCGATGCTTGAATAATATCACAATCAATACGCGGAACTATTTGACTAGGAAAATAAAGTGAACCAGTTTTACATGTCATCGTAAAGATACAGGAGTAAAAATGCTCTATGTTTTCTGGCAAGAGATGTTCGAACCACACAATACGTTTCAGTGATTGCATTGCATTTATCATCGAAAAAGATTGTCCTAAGATGCTTTACGAGTGTTTTCACGATCTGGAAGATATCTCTGTGTTAGGGATAGGCAATATTCATGTAAATGATCAAGATGAAATAAATTGGACATTCTTATACGATTCGCTGATCTCAAAGTGAGAAAAAGGCAACAAATAGCGCAATTCTTGACGCAAACTGCCGTCCGGGTTTCTGAACGGAGCCAACGCCGAGAAAAAGTTGCCGTTGGTCGGTCGTGTAGCTGCAACGCTACTCCAGAAAAGCGACGAAGTTGGGGCCCTGACGAAACCTTCCCTACCGTAAACCGGCCAACTTCGGCCCAGTTTGGTGCGACAAGCACAAGGCCGCAAAGCTTCCCCAAGCTCCATGCAAATTCTAGGCTCGATAACTCTTTGGGAAGGATTTTAAGGACGTAATGCCCGATGAATTCTTAAGGAAATTTATTCTCAATGAAGATCTCATTCCTTCAGCTAGTCATGAAAGCAAAACGAACGTCGCAAATCGAAAGTCAAGTACGAGTGAATTGAATTTCTTTCATCTCTGAACAGCAAAACATTCCAGAGGGCTGGCCATTTGCTGTATTGAAATTTTCATTGCCAACTTTGTCCCGAGAGGAAAAGAAAGTCGATCCAGGCTAAATTTTACTCTTGCTTAGCTATAATTTCTCTAAAAAATAATTCTTGTTGAGTTAAAGAGTGCAAATTTACTCCATCTATACAATAATTAAGTAATAACTAAGTTTACGAGACTGCTGTACCGGATAGAAATCTGAAGAAAATCAATCGGGCATAAAATCCTTGTCTTTCCAGCTCTCAAGTAAAAAGAAGAATTACCTAAAAATATTTTTGAAAAGCGGAGAATATCAAATTCTTGAAAGATTATCGTTAGACTAGAATGAAAGCGTAGATTAGTAAATGGAGACGATAACGAGCACATTTCGGTAAGCTCACTTGCGGTGCATCATTGGTGCCTAGTCATAGTGGAATATCAGGGAATCTCATTAGCGATCACCCTTTTTTCAAGACAACTTTCTGTTATCGACATTGGGCTTCAACAAGAACTGCTCGGAATTCGTAAATGGAATCAAATTGTTCGTAAGCCGATCGTGTTTCACGAGAAATTAATAGCTTGAAGTTTCGAAGCTGAATGCTGAAGACTCCGCACTTCAAACTGCTCGGAAAAATTACCCGCTAAAATGGGCTGAGGTTGTAGCTAAGAGGAGAGAAGTACGATTCAAAAGTTCATGAGACCAAGTGGCTTCTGCGCTATTTGAATAACGAACTTTCCATAGGAAGTTCTTTATCTTCTCAGAGATTGTACAAAGTAATTGTCGTTCAAATGTCCATTTATTCAAAAGTTTCTCCTGAGACAAAGCAAGAATTTCAGTATCATTTAATGAGTTCCTGATGTTAACGAAAGAATCATTGATTCATTTCATGACTCCATGTTAGGATAGCCTCCCGAAAACACTGCTCGGTAAGTTCCTCACGCATCCATTTTTCGCTGAGCTGGTAAAGGCGTAAGTTGATAATTTAATGGTCTAGAAGTTTTAGGCTTCTGCGCACGAATATCTCAAGAAGAACGAACTGATATGAAAACAAAATTTTCTCTCAATTGCAATTAGAGGTTGCAATTCATTTCATTTCTACCTTTCTTCATTTCATCAAATTGGTAGATCTTTTGCAGTGCGGTCTTGAAGAACAAGTAAACGCTGCCAAAAACATCTGTAAATCATTGAATGAATTTGATAACGTAGTATTTATCTGGACTGTAACCGCCACTAAAAAAAACGTAACTAAATCTGATGAGGAAAATGTTGATCTCCGTGTTTTCTAGCAACAAACGCTATGTGTCGAACTGAAACCTTCTGAACTACTTGGAGTAACTCGTGCCTACGCGCGGGGTAGCAATTCTGCAGCGTCTTTCTCAAAGAAGAACGCACGCGTGATGAAGTGTGAGGCTACAAGCCGCACACACCGAGATCAATAACTTGAAACAATTGTCTGTTTTTGTTCGCGTTATTTTTTAATTTTGACAATTTTATTAGCTTTCCTTCATAACGATTTCCGTGAAAATGCCTGAATAGTTGCAGGGTTTATTAAAATATTTGGGGATGTTTGTAATATTTATGTTAACAGCATTTATGTAATTTTGCAAGATGTGTGTTATGCCAACGTACAATGCTAGGGCGGCTGGCAGCGTTTGAACTAGACTTGAACAGTACTTCTAGGTGATGGAACCCAGACTCTTCAACTCTCTGCCAAAAGATCAGAAAGAGTTCGATGGTTCCCTGTACGTCTTCAAAACGAAGCAGGATAACTGTCTACAAACTATCCCCGATAGGGCCTCCATTATCACCAAACAGCTGAGGGAAACGGCCTCATTCAACAGCTCGCTGATCTGTGAAGGCACACCATGCACACAAAGCGGCGGCACCCCAGTGTGGCCTCGGCGTGGCGGCCGAAACATCTCTAAGTACAATTAAGTAACTACAATATGTTTTGAAAATACGTTTACAAAATTAAAAAAAAATGTGGCTCTCTAAAAAGTTGGGATGTTAAAGAAACATCTTTGTACACTAGAATATACTGCCTCTTCTTATATTGAAATCACTATCAGTTTGTCTCTCCATTTCCATCCTTTTCTCTCTCACTCAGTGGTGGATCCAGAAGGGCCAACGTGGTATTCATCCCCCCTCCCCCATCCATCCCAATCTTCCAAGACAGTACAAATAAGGGTGGGCCTGTCTATATTTCCATAGGGGCCCTTTTTCATCTCTATTTAGCTACAGTGTGTCAACCACAGCTTTTCTGGATTGCATTGACACCCGCTGTAAATTTGTGAATGATGACGCTTTCATTTCCATAGCCTAGCCTGCCTGCCCTGCCTCTCTACACTCCCTATCCCCTCACCCCATCCTCCGTTCGAAGATCATCAGGTAGGAAAGAAGCTAACTATTCTCGAACCTTTTGAAGGGACGTGGAAAAGTTGTTCGCTTTTATGTGGATGAGGAGAAATTCGTTTTTAATAAGGTCTTAAATGGTAGAAACTCGAGGCAAGTTGCTTTGAACCATTCAGAAGATCCTCCTGGGGTATAGAGCAACAATCTGGTCTCCGTCATAGTGCTAACAGGTGTTGCAAGCCATGGAAAATGCGTGCTCTTCGTTGTGTGGAAGCAGGACTCTGTATAAACACTGCTAAATGAACAAAAATTCTGTAGAAACTTATGTTACCCTGGATTCAGAAGAACTATTCAAATCAAGCAAGTTATGTCAGTTTGAGACTCAGCTCCCGTTCGAGGCCAAAGCTGTCAAGAATCTTCTCTGCGAGAAAATACCGCTATTTGTGCATACAGATATCTTGCCAAATAGCTCACCAGATTTGAATCCTTGCAATTATTAGCCCACTAAACTTGAGAAAGTATCTAATGGTCAACCTCACAACACTTAGACCCCTGAAGTCGGTCATCAGGCGAGTATTTCGATCATTTGAGAATGACCAGGCAGTGCACGCCTGTCGCTCCTTCAGAAAGTTATCCACCAGGTCAATGATGCTGAGGGATCAAATACACGGTCAAAGCTTTGTAATTCTATAACTAATCAACTCCACTCAGAACATTTTTGTTTCATTTTTTATCCCTAAGGAAAAATATGTTCTAATTCATAGCTCTGTTTCAAATACGAAAATCTGTAAATTTTTATTTTAAGGGTGTAATTTTATAAATTGAAAAACCAAATGTCTGTGCTTTGTATGTGACGGATTTTGGAATAAACAATTTTCCTTTCTTTTTTTCTATATGTTGTCCCACTTTACTGCATACTCACTGTATCACTGTATGGGAGTAAACTAGGAGTAAAATCGTCATCAGAGCGATGCATTTCATTGTGTTCAACCAGGGTGTCTAGCTACACCACATTTCACTCAGGGGGTCAGTGAAGTAGACTTGTTGTGATTGAAATATGTCGAATTCAAATGTATAACATCGATAACAATCGTTGAATTGCATTTCCATGAGATAAATGTGCATAATAACAAAACTTTAACCATCATAAAGTATGAATTTATATTTTTTTTAAACAGTAATTATTATCAATGCAACGAATACAAAATTTTAAGTGGGAATAAGTCACAAAGAAATTAAATCTCATAGCTTATTGTGGGCAAGTTTAAACATTTAACACGTGTCTTGAATAATATAACTCACTTCTCTACTGGCAAAACCAATATCGATTTATTTATTAACATAAAAAAAAGTCGACAACGTTTTGTTTCTCATACTCGTAAATTCAGTAAGTCTCTCATCCTCTTCATCGTGTGTTATTTCCAGGAGCGTAAAAGTAGAAACAGAAATCGGAATTAAAAGATTAGGGCCTTGCATTATCATATGTCGGCCAAGTCGCCCTCGGAAGAAGCCGGCAGGGGGCTTATATTAAATCAGTGGAACGGATGGGAAGGTTTCCTGTGGTTGCTCTAATATACTACTGTGGGTCAGGTTTTCCCAACTAATGGAAGATAAGTGGAAATTTAAGAGAAATCAATGGGCAATACGAAAATATCCTCAGGGGAAGAAGAGAACAGCAAATCTTCAATTGGAAAAGCTCGATAAAATTTTGGTTGAGTTGACAGGGTTCAGGAATGCAGGAATGTATTCGTGTTTTCGAACAATATTATTTCAATATTCTGGCAAGAAATTATTCCACCAGAATCTGCTTTCCGTTCCTCTACGGCAATATTTTGCGTCAGCTGGTAAAGTGTTCCTAGTAGGTGAAAACAAAGGAAATCGAGAGCCGAATTCCACCTTCATTTATCATGTAAATATTTTCCCGCCAAGAACGCAGGTGTATAAATATGCGGGAATTAACCCGCCCAAGAAAATGTGCTTGTGTGTTTCCTAACCATTTTTTCTATTAGAAGCCCATTAGTTCGTGTGATGAATTGTTTTAAATCTTAGCAACACTTATCCATCCAAGAATGGATAAAATGCTGCCTTCGAGCTTCATTTTCCCTCAACTGAAGAGCAAATGAGTTCAATTGAACTCCTTCGCATCCTCCGACATTTCCCTCGGTGCCTCAGCTGCAATTGGTGAGAATACCGGGAGAAATTTTAGCGACTTTGCATTGAACGCTCGAGAAAATTTGTTCAACTCACGTTCGGGACCGAAGGTCTGCTAGCCTTGGGACCGAGACCTCTACCCTGCATTACCTGCAAAGAAATCAACAAAAAGGTTAAAAAACATGAGAAATTATTTTTGAGATGCAGGTAGTCATCACCTGGTATTTTGAAATTAGAGAAAGTCTCTCTACTCGTAGTTTTTATTTTTATTTTAAGTTTTAATTCTCCTTCAATATCACTGTCGTTTAAATTATAACCTCAAAATGTGTCACATGCTCATGCAAGAGAAAAAGAAGAAGGGTCTTGTTGAAAGAATAAATTCGGACGCCGAGTCAAATGCACAGATATTCAGAATATCTCGTTATTAAGACTCAGCCAAAGCTATGCTAAAAATACGGTCAGTTTACTGTCTTGGCCGTTCCAGGGATATGAACAGGAGAGATTTTAGAGAATTACACGGCCGTCCACCGTTTTGATTCCGCACCCTGCAATTTGAAAGTTATAATCTGGAAGCAGAGAATAGTCAATATGCACCGTAGCCTGCACAGTTGGCATAGTTCTTCAATTCACTTCAGGTGATATTGTGTGTGCATTCAGTTCTTAGAATCATAAGCCGCAGGGGACAATCAAGTACGTACGTCAAAATATAGATCCAATATCCTGTAACATAAGATGGCTCCGAATCAGGCTCAAGGTTAGGTAGTATACATGCCTCTCAAAATAAAATTTATAATTCTTCGTCTAAATTCGGTCCACATAATCTGGTTCATTTTCGATCCATCTCTAGTAACCTAAAAAGTTCAGTCTGATGCATCTCATGTATTAAAAGATATTTTGTGCAAAAATTTCATTTCTTTAACCACTCGAAATACGGTACCTGAAAGTCTTTTTTATAGTTGTCGTTGCCACACTCGTGTTCATTGTTTCGTTTTTTGATTAGCTAAAAGCAGCCGTCAAAATTAGGTAGGATACAATCACTGCAAATGAGGGTACCCACCGGTAAAGAATATAGCTGCAACACGGGCCTTTCCTAAGCATGGGTGAAGCTTTGCCTCGCTCTTATTAACTTATGTTTTTTATTGCAATGGCTCGCTAGAAATCATGTTTGAAGCAGGCTTCTGTGAACAAACATCTCTTATAAATTGGTGGTGGAGGAAGTCTACCTGTATAATAATTACGACATCAAATGCCCTTTACGTAGTGTCTCCTCACAAACAGGGCTCCAATTATTTTCGCTATGAATCATCGTAGCTTCCTCACAAGCATGCGCTCTTGAATTTTCGAATTACGACACTACCATAGAAATATAGCCATCAGGTTTACCTTAACGAGGCATCTCACCCACAAAACAACCGTTACACATGGCTGAGAGATATTGCAAAATAGTTTACCCCAATATTGTGCGACACAAAATAAGGCATAATACCACAGAGAGGACACGATCCACTTAAGGAGTGTATCACGCAAAACAACAAAAGCGTCACCCTGGAAGCACAATCGAATTAGCTTTAGAAGGTGGATATCATGAAACGATTGTTTCACCATGGATATATGACAGTCTAATTTACTCAATAGTAGGTTATACAAAAGAGCCGAAATTAAATAAATGGCCCATTTTATTTTCCATGGTGTTGTAACATATTGAAAGTAAAAACAATCTACAACAGAGACATCTAAATCCATTTTGCATTTACACTGGTTTGTAGAAAATTCATACAATTGAGTTAGAACAATTCACTTCGCATTAATGCTGTGTCCCACAAATGAAGCATTCTGCCACAGAGATAGCACACTCCACTCTGCCACACTGGTGTATCACACAAAGCAGCCGCTGCATCTGATATTTAAGGTCGATGGAAACACAATCGTAGCGGGCTTGGCTGGACGACAGTGGGGACTCTGCCATCGAGCCCTGACACCTGAGCGGCCCGGCCTCTGACCAGGGCCCACTGCATGACGTAGACCCAGCAGCAACGTGCGCAGGTGCAGCTCTAACTCAATGCAGGTCCCACTGTGTCACAAAGACTTTCTCTGTATCTGACGCAGTGGGAAAGTTCAATTTTTCATCATAGTTCATGATGGTGTGTTTGTCGTATGTCAAAAGAATTATATGAATTAAGCTGCTTTTTCTACATTTTAAATTGAGCGTGCTGCTAGCTCATGGCATTCCAGGGCTCCTATAGCTGCGACGCAGCTGATGTTTGTTATCCAAAGTGCACGCCTATGTTTCCTGTAATTGTTTACCTCTAGAGGTGCCTCAAAGTGATTCGTCATATTTCCTCGACTAATAACTTCCGATAAAGAAATGGCGACACAGATCAACAATTCATCTCCGGTGAGGGTGTTGCAAAATTCAATTTCCTGGGCGGGAACAATATTCTCATTCATTGATCACATCTTCCCTGGAAGTCCCGTAATTGTCATAGAAAAATTAAGAGGAATTTTCTTCTGGATTATTTGTTTATTGTACAACAAATGTAATTTCCACGCCTGAGGGAAACATCATGCCAAACGATAATTTTTTTTCACTAAATTGAAGTTCCAAGCAAGAATAGTCAAAATGATATTTAGGATCAGTATCGAATGCAAAAAAGAAACTTGGGCTGTTTAATGCGTTCGTAAAATTTTGAATGCGAATAAAAATGGAACCTGCATTATACAACTTTAGGAAATTACATTGTGTTTCGAGGATGGCAGAACCCGAGGTCTTCCAGAGAGGTTTGTCATTGGGGATTAGCATGCTTTTTAGCATTGGCGAATCTTAGGCGGATGAAGATGTTATTAATCTAGAGCTACCACTAGGTGTAGGATAACTTACACTGGCTGCATTACGATGACGTGAAATGGCAACCGCACTAAGGCGGGCAAATATTCCTTAACCTTCAGCAACGCAGCAGTGCGAGAAGCGCAGCAATGCGAGTAACGCAGCAGTGCGGGCAACGCAGCAGTACGGGCAACGCAGCAGTGCTGGCAACGCAGCAGTGCGTGTAACGCAGCAATGCGGGTACCGCAGCAGTGCTTTCAACGCAGCAATGCGAGCAACGCAGCAGTGCGGGCAACGCAGCAGTGCGGGCAACGCAGCAGTGCGGGCAACGCTTTCTTTCCACGCTAAAGGTGGTAATGTGGTGACCGCATGAATACCAGTACAGCACCATTAGAGCCCTAGTACAGCCCCAGTATAGCACCATTAGAGCCCCAGCACAGCCCCAGTACAGCACCTTTAGAGCCCCAGTATAGCCCCAGAACAGCACCATTAGAGCTCCAGTACAGCCCCAGAACAGCCCTAGTACAGTCCTAGTACAGCACCATTAGAACCCCAGTACAGTCCTAGTACAGCACCATTAGAGCCCCAGTGCAGCACCATTAGAGCCCCAGTACAGCACCATTAGAACCCAAGTACAGCACCATTACAAGACTATGGTTACAAGAGCGCCGCCATGGTACCTGTACTGTACTGTTATTATGTATTACATGGACGGCACGATTTGAACGTCGACACACCACCAGTACATTGCAGAATCCACACCTAAACTATGGTACAATACCGGCGTATTAAAATCAATTTCAAAACACGTATGCTGCGAACGAACTTCAGTTTCTAATTTCATTGAGTTTATTAAAAATTATTTCACTGCAAGTTTCAAGAATACTCAATTCAACGATTTACACTAATTATCAATTATTAGTTGCTGATACAGTCTATCAACAGAAATTCTCCCGATGCGTTGATCTCTGAGCATCCAAAATACGCTGATGATCGCTCTACCAGACGATGTGAGCCCAGACTTCAGATTAGAATTGTAGCTCCCCCATGAATAACTCGTCTTCAGGCCAATTGTTGCTTGTGAAGCATCGACCCGGGCATTATTCTCGTATTAATCTGATATCTAAGTCCCGTCGCAAGCTTGCATTGTATTAAATGAGGCAGAACAGCTTGCATAACTTGTCTGTTAACAACTAAGGAACTGCTAGAAAACACGTCGCAACTCTGAGTTAGATTTGTGCCGAAAGGACGCCCGTCGATCCAGGCGCTGACAAAGCCAGCAGATGCGGGCTTCTTTTGTGCGTTAAGAAAGGGCAACAACCTGACATTCAAGCAAATGGCATTGCTCTCACCGTGAGCGGTTATTTATTGCATCACCAGGCACGACGGGACACGATGTTGGGGGATAAATGCCTTCCTTGTCCTAAATGACTCTTGTTATGCTTTTGGCAGCCCCTACATTGACATGGACTAGAGCCGCTTTAAATATGCATAATTCTAATGAGGAAATGTCGCCAGTGGATCTCAAGAACCTATAAAAATCCTTTTGGCTTGTTAAATTATTTGAATTTCTTTTGTTCATTCTGTTGACCACAAATAAATGTTTAACTGAGGTATATTGTTTGTAAATAAATTAAATAATTAATTAGATAACTTTTTTGGCTGAAGATGGGCCTAGCCCCAAATTTTCTAATTACAATGTTCTTAAGATGTATTTTTTCTATCATCTTCATAATTATTGAATATTTAATTGTTGTCTATTTCGTACTCCTTATAATAAATAAGATAATGTATAGTATAAGATTATGATCATCAAGATAATTTTCATAGTATAGAGTGTTCCAGACGGAGTAGTTGCAACAAACAATTATACTGTTACGTCGTGCGCCTACTTTTGTCGACTGCCTACTTTCCTAGTACCGTTTATCCACTCCCCTCCTCTGCTGACCTTGAAGAATAAAACCATGTCCATGGGGAAGAGGCCCGAGGTCGCAGCCTGGGTGGAGAATAGTCACTTGACATTTACGACTGTAGCTCAGCTAACTATACCAGTTAAGTTAGTTAACTGGTAGCTGGCTACACCCTTTCGAGGTCATCATCTCGGCGCTTCACGGGCTCTGTAGTCTGTGGCACCCGAACTTCCACCTTGCCCACGCTGAAGATCTGATGGCGGGTACAGCGGAGGAACAGGCCAGTTACGCTATGACTGGCTAAGCTCCCGGGCCCGGTGCGACGTGGCGTGGGCGACTTTGCGGCGGCGCGGGGCATCGGCGTCCTCATGGCTCACGATTGCACGAGGCTGGACTTCATTATGAGGTACGTGGACATGAGCGCAGACGCACGTTTTTCAGTTAGTCATATGTAGCTTCACTACTATTCGCCCCTCCTGCATATTATGCCTGGCATATCTCACATTACAATTACCTATTTACCAGGTTACCTAGTTACCCTGTTACCTAATTACTTCACCTAATTACTGTACCGAGTTACCTAGTTATTTTACCTAGTTACCTAGTTACCCAGTTACCTAATTGCTTTATCCCGTAAAGTAATTAGGTAACTTTATTACTATCTTCTAACCAGTAAGTGAAACTTATCTGGAGTTTTTTCTACTTTGCCAAGTTCTGGAAGCATGAGGGGAATTTGAGTTGGGGTGCAAGGTGGTGTACATTGCTTGAGCTATAGTTGGATCAGTGCTGAAGTGCCTTTGCAATCTCTAGGTCCGGAAATTTGAGCTATGAGTCTGAAACTATTAATATAGTTTTGAACAATACTGAATGCTTTTACCAAGTTGCTTCCTTTTATTCGTACAACACAGCTCAAATCTTACACGTAGAGCGGCATATGTGGCACGTCAACTCGAGCGAGAAGCGACAGCCAGGACGGGAATACAGGTTATGATTTCCTTCTTTTCTCAATTTGTTGTTGAGTTTAAAACTTTCCCTCTGGAGATAATTAATTCTGGAGCGTTGAATTTGAGAAGACAAACTAATTTATTAGAACCACAGGTAAGCAATTTAGCTTCGTTCCCTGACCCAGGTAGCCATTGTGTGCAGCTTCTCCTGCTTGTGGCTAAGGCAAACTGAGCTGTGTCTCTGATGGGGTGCCCTCTTGTTTCATCCTGACGCCAGCCCTGCTACTCACACCAATGCCTGAGTGGTACTGCAGTGCTACGGCTCCTTTTTATTTTTTACTTGTTGGTGGGGAATTGCAAGAAATTAAAGATCACGAAATTATATTCTATGTACTATAGTCGTAGTTAACTTACACGATAAAAAATCTACAACCGCTATGATTAGCCTGAAGATTGTATGCAATGCATGGATAAATACGTTTTTCAAAGGAAGGCTATTATTTTTTCGTTCTCAAAAGTTGAATTAAATATTACGTAGAAAATTATTATAATACTCTACGTGCTTGCTCACGAGCTTTTTTTCTATGCTGGAATAAAGTGTGGGACGAATGACCTCGGTACTCAAATTTTTTACTCTCCTTTGGAACTTCATTACATTGTGAAATTTCGGTGATTGTTTCGCTTTACTTTATTTCAGTCTGATTTGATTCCTCATACTAGCACTACTTGAGGCAGTTTTATTTACTTGACACTTTAATACAATATTGAGTGAATTGAGTAGCATTCGGTACATATGCTAGCGTCTCTAATTAGTAGTGATTTTTAACACACGAGGTATCGGCCCTGATCAATACTGATTTTAAACAAACTTGATGCTGTCCTTCAATCAATACTTGTTTTTAACATAGTTATTTGCATCCTGAAGGTTCCACAATTTGTTTATGCATTTGAATATCAAATTCAAACTCAGAATTTTTAAAATATTGAAAAGAAAATACAATGTATAGTTATGCGTGTTACGTGTGTAAAGTTTGTGAATCGCTACGGGTGGAAACTTGATGCACAGTAAAGCAAGACGTGTGAAATACTACATGGCGCATTCGTAACACCTCAGTGATGCAAGTATTCGTCAATGACATAATGAAACAGGCAGAGGTGGGCAGTACCGCGCTACATGTGGCGGCCGCTACTAGCGGCCGCTACATTTTCAGTAGCTGTAGCGGTAGCTGCGCTACAATCTAGTGGGTGTAGCGGTAGCGGTAGCGCCCGCTACATTTAGAGCATGTAGCGGTAGCAGTAGCGGCCGCTACATTTCAAAGTAGCGCTGCCCAGCTCTGGAAACAGGTAAACCCTGTTTAAGCACGGGGCACAAACCATGAAGTCATTCATTGACATTTATAATATATTTGAATCAGTTTGCTAATTAAAATCTATTCACTCATTGCTGGTGTTCGATTATGGGATATTTGTCTTGCGTTCCTGTACCTCAGATACTATGACTATTACTTTTTCTCTATGTACGCGTATAGGTGTAATAAACAAGGCCTACGGCTAGCTAAAATACTAGACGCGGCTTGTGGTATAATTACACCAAATATACCTAAAATGCCTCTCCCAGCCGCTATGTTTGCCAGCGGCGTCACAGCCGTGAACAACAAACGGCTATCGAGAATACGAAAATAATTCTGTGCACCCCATCAGTCCAAACGTACCAAAAACTTATTAAATTGGTAATTCCTGGCAATTTTGGCTCAGTTGTTGGTTAAGAGTTGAGTGTGCTGTGAGCATTGGACCCTGAAGCGTATATTGATTGCCTCTGTCTGGCACCATGGACCTTCAAAACCTCAATCATTTTTAAATTTGGTTATCCTATCTGCTTGGAAAGGTTAGTACGAAGCAAGTAGTAGAACTTGACATGGATATAATTTAAGGCTTAANCTGAATGGTACTTACTGATAAAATCTAAATATTTTAAATGGCAATTTCATTTCGACAAATAAATTAACTGATGTATATTTGATATAACTGTCAGATGTATCTGTGAATTACATTGTCATTGTCAAAAGTTGACGCAAAGACTGAGGGCTTGGAGACAACCGCCAGTAGCGCGCCTCTGGCAGCAGCAACAGCGATGCTTCCCAGTTTGCATTTTTTGACGGGTGTTTCACGAGCTATTGAAGGAAATCACTGGGTTATTGCGGAGACCTATCAAAAACTGGTTCGTTGAACTATATATATAACTGTTTATCTCAGCTCTGCTACCTCAATTACCGCCCATTTAGGGATTTTTGACGGGCATCCAGCATTATTGTTGATATGACGGATTGCCGCTATTGACCCGACAACCTTTCGCAGAATAACGGATGGCCTGGGGTAAGCCAGTATAGTGAACCCGGTAATAACTATATACAAAATCGGACTGGGTTTAAATGAATGTACTTCTACGTAAGTACGAGGGGAATGGAAAGAAACATCAATAACTAACGTGGGGGAAGCAAGTTCAAACATCTGCTGATAGATGCCAGGAGAGGTAATCATTTTGGGTGATATTAATATTGATCACCAATATTGATATTGGGGTGGTATTGGAAGATGCATGGTTTATATTTATATGTCTCTGCCTGTGGGTGGAGCTCCGCCCACGTACGTAAGGCTCAGCCTGCATAGACCAGCGGCAACGGCTCTGTCGTTCGTATAATGTTCATATTCAATTTACGTACCATTTATTGGGGTATGCTAAGTACACTCGTCATCCTCACTAGTCAGCATGCTGCGATTGAATGTATTTTAAATTTTTATCCATGCATTAGACGATTTTACGACAATGTGATAACTACACAACCTTTTGTTCACTGGTGCGAACCTAATCAAATTGGTCAAAAGATCAGTGTATACACTCACAGGAAGAATACAATCCTCCAAAACAAGTATATGCCCCATTCAATATCGGGGAGACATGGAGTTCGAATCAAGTCCTTCATGGCTTCTTTGCATATTCATATTCAATCATTTTCCGGGCTCGAGACGTAGGTACTCAGGCTTGCATATTTTCAGCCTTTCGTATCAGTTTCTTATTCTGAAAATCAAACAAACCAGGGCTATTTGATAATTTACGTATCTGAATAACATACTTTATAACCGAAGAATAAATGTTATGAACTTATTATATACCCTGTACTGCTGGACTGTTG
>VOMN01139803.1:0-21573 GCA_014899125.1 Orchestia grillus | reverse complement strand
GGATTGGGTTAGGTTGGGTTAGGTTGGGTTGGGTTGGGTCAAGTTGGGTTAGGTTGGGTTAGGTGAGGTGAGGTGAGGTCAGGTCAGGTGAGGTGAGGTGAGGTGAGGTAAGGTGAGGTTCGGTTAGGTTCGGTTAGGTTCGATTATTTCGAATTGAACTTCTAACATTTTCATTCTTTCCAAAGGCGATATTTCGAAACGTCTTAGTTCCAATTTCATTTCAAGTCGTCTTTATCGTCACACATGGGGAATACAAATTCAACCAAGCAATACCAGCTAAACATGGATATATCACTAATTTACACCTGTCCTCACCCCAAGTCGTGATCTCACTGATCTGTTAAAAAATTGGTACTAGGAAAGCATTCTTCATTCCTCACGGTCTAGCTTACAGCCCAAAATATGTTTAAAAAAGGTTAACATACAAATTTTACACCAACTACGAGAAGCCCTGACTGCTTTGGTTTGTAGGAAATGTCAATTATAACTCACAAAGCTCGGCGTTATGCTCCAGCACGGCCTGGATTACAAGGAGATGCTCCTCGCACTGTTTCCTGGGAATGGTCACCTGCCTTCGTCGCTCTTTGTACCTTCGTAGATGATAGGCCTGCACAAATAACACAACTATTGAAACGTGCTTGTGCAATCAAATATATGTGTGTATATATATATTGAACGAGGCCAGCGATGCATCCAATAAAGGTCACTTTGATTCATGCCTCATGATGTAACAACCATAGAAAAGCGCACATTACCATTTTGGGTTCGAAAATAGCTCTTATTTTAATTCCAATCAATGACCTGAAAAAGAAACAATACAGATATCCAGACAATATTGCATCAAGCTACTTTAAGTTTGCTCGAGATGTGATCTAACCTTTATCTCAACTATGAAAAATATCTAAACTATGATAATTAATGTTATTATTATTTTATGAATTTCATTTTTAACTATTACAACCCAAGCTAAGGTTCAAGTTGATCAGTAGATGTATTTTAAACCTCGGTTTTAGGGAGGAAAGAAATTTGGACCAATATCGTCATTGAGTCAGATAAACAAAAATACAAAGCAAAATTTTCGCTCACAAAATGTCCCGTGGATACCACTTTATTTAGCCCTTCATCATTTCACAGCCAGTGGTCGCGCATGCGCTCCTCTGCCTTTCCCAGAAGTTTGTGCTTTAAACACCCTAAATCATGTATGTACGTACTGATGCGCTCAGGCATGGCATCCACATGAGTTTTCAATTGGTGAACTGCAGTAAGGATCTTCTCTTATTTTTTTATTTTACTGAAAAAATCCCAAAAATCATAAGCAATTTCCTTTTCTATCACTCGACATTCAAAACTATGTACTGTATCAAAGGACCTACACATTCAAGAAGAAACTTTCATTCATATTACAATCTTCATAAATCAAAACTTACAAAGAAGGTAGTGGTTGACGAAATTTGATTACTAGTTAATCTAAAGCTCCCTATTTACATACAATGGGATCTAATGTTAATAAAGAAAAAGGATCATCTAATCTTGAGTGTAGAGAATGAGGTATGCTCAAGGTGTGTTCCCACGCAGAATCCCCTCTGCATAGAAATAGGAAATTAAAAATGAAGAGTAAGAAGACATAGTAAAGAAGGTGTGAAAATTAAAAAAGGCGAAGTGGGCACAAAATACAGAATTTCAAAAAGCATATCTATATGCTTTTTAGCCAAACAGTGCCTCCTGTAGATGCCAGTCCTCATAGCCTAACTAACATAACCCTATATATTACCTATCCCATGCCCCCTATGAGGAGAGGCCGATAAAGTGTGTTGAGAGAGTTAAGAGGAATTTGTGAGAAGATTAAATGCTAGGGTGAGGTAGAGGTTTATTGAC
The DNA here is from genome assembly GCA_014899125.1 of Orchestia grillus. Taxonomy (NCBI): domain Eukaryota; kingdom Metazoa; phylum Arthropoda; class Malacostraca; order Amphipoda; family Talitridae; genus Orchestia; species Orchestia grillus. Next base: position 19,698 of record VOMN01139803.1, on the reverse strand, counting down.
CGTCGGGATCGAGAGCTCTCAATATCAGGTAACTCAGTTAAATTTTTTAGATATTAGTAATCCTACTAGAGTCCAAATTGGGAATATTGAAGTTAACATCTGAAAAGCAAGTCATACTTGGAAATTCACATCCTATGCATGATACTCAGAATGAATTAAAGGCTAATTGGATAAGAGTTGGATGATATACTCTAGTGTATTTGGAGTCATGTGATACGGTGGGAATTATTAACAAGTTATACTAGAAATGGTGGGTTAAGGGTATGGAGCTCTATAGTGATAATTACTGGTGAATAAAGGGAGTTACGCGGCTCTTATGCAACATTTTCCTACCTCATGAATATATTGATATCTCTGAACAATTCCTGCAACCATAATGCTAAATAAGTGAGAAATGAAGCGTTCGATGAATGAACAGTGAACATACATTGGACTTGCGATCCAAAATTCAAGCCATTTTGTTGAGAGCTTTTGCACACATTTTGGAACACTTCCAGAAGTTTGAAGCGGCTTGAGAGGAATATTCCAATTTGGTACCACTTTTTTCCTATTGGGCAGATCAATTTTAAATTTCCCACACTTGGATAACTCGAAATAAACACATTTTTTCATAATAAGTATTTGCCTTCTTAAAAAAATCATTTTTTGTAGTTTAAAAAAAGTTTGTTTTGCAATTTTGCATTAAAATGATGGGGCAGGTTTTATTTAATGTATTTTGGTGCAGTGTATAAAGTAAGACGTTCATTATATATATGTAGACATGTTCGTAGCAGGCTATGTCTAGGCCAACTATAATTCTCGTGCATCGGAATGCGAGAGGCGTGTAAGACGATGCGGGCATTTCAAGCGTAGGCATCGCATTCCTTGACTCATGCGAAGTTAATTACGCAGCGTCAAGCGCAGGACAAAGGCTGCAACGCAATCCAGGAAAATTTCAGGAGTATAGACAATGCAGGAGACGTTGGTAACAAGCAAACAGCCGCAAGTCCATATGTAGGCGTGGGAACGCGTCTCGAAGTGTGACACGCTGCAGTTCAGAGGAAAGACAGCCAATGTGAGAGGGGCAGAGCTAGAGTTCGGTTGGTACTCTGTCATACATCTGGGTTAAGGGAACCAGTTGGAAGACATAACTTGCTCGAACTGCGAGCTCAGGCATAACAGCTAATCTGTATTAGAATACTGCGGTAGCCCACCTGTAACAGCTCGTTTGAGTCGGTCAGACTGAGTTACTGTGAGTTCTGCAGTCCGCTAATGCGCGAGAGTTAGGGAAATAGAATTCTGAGTTAAATCAGTTCAATACTAGTCAGATTAATTGCGTCTAATCTTCTAGCTCGTTCGCTCTCTGCTTAAGCCGAAACTCATTTGAACGACTAGGCTGTTATTAAATCAAAATAATGGTTACTGTTTCCCTTTCCACGATTTACTGATTTACCTTTGCATAACTCGATCAATTCATGATAAATGATTAAAAATGAGTTTTATTTTCCCTCAGAGTATCGTTAGATCCCTGTGCGACCTTACTGCTCGGCCGAAAACCGCAACCAAGAAGCTGAATACGAATAAAATATCAAATCGCACAACTGGCAGAGGTCATTCGTTTTACACATGTGTTTTATACAGCAGCAGAGAACAAAAGAACATAATTTTGTCTCCAAGTAACCAAACGAATTTGCATTTGAAATTTTTAACAAATGTCAAAGAAGTCTCAGTTTCTTCTCTTTTTCATGTGTGATGTTCAACGTTTCAAACGAATGAAAGTAAAACATCATATTTCTGTTCATATTAATGCAATAGTAGGGCAAAAAATGTAGGAAATTATTAATTTCAAAGAAGAAATTAATTTCACAGGCGAGCTGAATAAAGAAAAATGTTTTCAAATGACCAAGAATTAGCTCCAGAAGTTAAATATTAATTGCAATAGCACTTACTAACTGCAGGTCAGCTTCTGCACCTGCCGACATGCGAGTGAGGGTATTTGATACCAAAAGAGCGGGAATTGGGGTTTTGATTAAGGCACTACAGATCACCTACATATCTTTAAAAAATCATGACCCATCAATTTTCCCAATAGAGAGACGCAATCCTTTGCAATAGACAATTTATAACAATTCAAACTATTTCTTACAAGACCAAGAGTTACATGAATTAAAATTAAAGAAATTAATTTCTTGCTTATTTACAATGGACATTTGTAACTATAGCTACTTGTGAGCCTAGATCAGTCTTAAGACTTCTAGGGTATCTTCTAGTGTACATACATGAGGTCCTGCAAGCTGAACACGCCAATGCGCCAGTTCCTTGATTTTATAGATAATGCTATCACACTCCATTACAGGTGTCCCTTGGTGGGTAGGTGGTAGGCACGGCCAAAGCTCTCGAAATGTAAGGTTAAAAGTTGAGTGAAAATGTGGAGATTTTCAGCAATGCGCAGCCACTTCAGAATTTTCAGTATAATTAGCAAATGTGTTGAATAAAAAGGAGAAAATAATTTTATTCAAGTTATTTTAAATATTAAAAAACACACTGCATGGTCACAAAGCACAAAAAATTGAAATTTTTTTAGCACAACCTCTTCCATCAACTGCCAAGGTGTCAATGAATGAGAGCCAGCAGAACCTCAGACTAAGAGCAATGGAATGCACAGGTTGTCACAAATGTGAGGAGGTGGAGACAGTACCCTCTCCCTGGACCCCCCTATTGCCCTACTTCATTCCCTCTAAACTTCCCCTTCATTGACCACAGCCACACTAAATTTTAATATATGATTCAGCACAGATGGCTAGGTACAGTATATGCATAGATACCTATGCATTCTATTAACAGGAGAGAATGATATGAAATAATGCTAGGTATTAAAAAAAAATTGGCTCAAAAAATAATATTCAAAACATTGTAACAAACATTGTTGCTACTATTTCAATTTTTCCAATTGAACCAGAAACTCTAAAGGAAATTTTCTTGGTGCATAGTTGTTGATATCTATTCAATGCTGGTTTATATGCTAGCTGTGCAGTACTCAGACATAGCCACATGGGTGAATTTAACCTACTCTACCAGATTCCATTTTATTTCAATGATAGTTTCCATATGATGACTCATTTGAATCAAAGGTATTTCATAAATCTGTGTCAAACTGAAATTTATTTTGAAAAACTAAACTTCTAAGAAAATAAACTTACATACATACCTACTGAATAGGGATTTTACAAGGAAAATTTTTTACATGACTTTCAATTCACTAAAAACAGACCTGCACTGTAAAACAAATGTTGAATAATACATAAATTCTTGGACGTAATTCTAGATATGCTTTTAATGTGGCATAAAAACTGTTATTCCATAAACTTTGATAGTTCAGTAGACAATGCTGGAAAAAGAACTTGAATAAATGTCTCTCTTACACATAATCCCACAGACGTGCCTATGCCTAGTCTACATTAACCATATCCACATTACACATACAGGTGCATTCTCAACAGTATATAAAAGATTCAAGATAATGTACGGATATTTTCTTACAAAAAAAGATATTTTGTCTGATAAATTAGAGTATTTTAAAAAGAATTCTTCCAAAATCTGTATCAAAAAGCACAAGTAATTTCTTTACTGTCCCTAAAATTTCAAACAAATGGATATGGAATGGACAGGTAAACTATTTTTAAATTTTCTAACATCTCTATAACAGTCTGAAACACCAGTGACATTTCTAAATTAGCTACCTACTTACTCAATTTTATCCAGAAATTTATATGCTTAAATCCCATACAATGCACATTTCAGAATTATCAAACATTTCAGAGTATATGCATAGCTATACTTTCAACTGAACCACTTCAAGAGAAACTGCAATCTTCTAACCTCCACATTAGATACATGAAAATATATGATAATCATTTAACCGAATGAATTTTTTGGCACAGCATAATTCATCAATCATGTACTCCAAACTCTATATCCATGACTATCGTCTCCCACCTCTCAGATGGCCACATGTTCCTACTGGCCAACCTAAAATATCTAAAATTAAGCCCCTTATATTTATATGTGTGTCGAAACTAGAATACAAAGAAAAGTGGAAAAATATTTTTGTCGATGCAACCTGAGTGAGAAATGGTTATCATGTCTTATTATAGAATATACATTTATCTCTCAGTAAAAGGAGAAGAAAAAAATTCTCACTCAAAATAAACTCTAACATTTCAAATAAATGTGATTAATCATGAATAACATTAACAAATGAAGATCTTACAGATGATAAAAAATATAAACACTTAAAAATACTTAAGACAAGAAAGAGTCAGTTACTTGTTAGAATTAAAAACTTGCAACAAGTAATAAACATTTTAAATGTGTACTATAATGTATGTCCCACAAAAACCCAAACCAAAAATTTTGCTGGAAATTCAATGTTTACGGTTTTTTTATGATTGTATGACTGATACAGAGATCACAGAGTTCGGCTTTTGTTGGACATACTGTAGGTACACAAATTAATACAACACTTTAATTAAAAGAACTGGCATTAGTAAAATAAATTATAAACACTTATAAAAATTGAAAATAACATGAAACTTGGTGGAACAGCACTTACTTGCAAAATAAAGGATTTGGCATTTGCAATATTGTCATGATTCTTAGGGTCGTTTCAAAGCTTTCGTCATCTCTACTGGGTTGCCGTGTGATGGCCATGGGAACCACGCATCATGTATTGCAGTGGTTTGGTTCTTGTACACTTATATCCATGAAGTCATGCATTTAAGCGGTGAAATTGACCCTCAGTTTGTTTGAATTTTGACCTAATTGGCCACCTATTTTCTTGCCGTCTTCTGAACTAGGACTTGAAGATTGCGAGGATTTACAGCTCTGAACTCGATGATCTTGGTTCATTTGAAATTTTGGTGCCTATCTCCAAATTAAGAATCACAATTTTCAATCTAACTTTAAAACTGCAGCCCCGGTGTTTGGAAACCCGATTGCACCATGCTTTGTATGTGACTGATTTCGGAATAAACGATTTTTCTTTCTTTCTGATGCTAGACGCATAATTTACTATCTCTGTAACAGAATTTAGTTTTCCTCTTTTCTCTGTCTAAGTAAGCAAGTATAAATTCTTTCGCGCACGGCCTTACGTATTTGCTTTTACGGCCCTTACGACAATGAGATATATATAAGCAGAGCTGGGCAGCGCTACTTTGAAATGTAGCGGCCGCTACATTTCCAAGTAGCGCTGCCCACCTCTGTATATAAGGAAGCCGTGCGCTAATCGTAATTACCTGGAAATCGATAATTAACATTCTAATGATCTGACGTCACTGTAAGATGTAGCCAACTCGAACTTATTTTCCAATCGATTATGTAAAATTAAAATATGGGAATGAGAGCAAACTGAAGAATATTTTACATTGATTCATGTTTTTATTTATCTAAAATTAACTTAGTAATGCAATTTTTTCACATAACAACTTTTTTACAATGGTTTCAAGTCTTTTGTAAATTTCTACGCATTTTTAAACACAATCGTATATAACTCTTGTATTTTTATACAAACAAATAATGTGCTCATATGCTATCGTACGACATAGTTGATAATGAAGCCGTATATGGTAGGAGTAACTGACACAATATATAAAGTCTAGTTATCCATCTACAAAAGGTCAAAACTAGATTAGTTTATCACATTCCTTGTTTACATATATATATATTAATATATATAAAACTGTTTCGTTTTCATATTTATCAAAATTTACTCGTCTAAACACAAAAATAGAGGTATTTAACTAAAGTCCAGATAACATAAGGCGCTCGGGCTCCATGGCGTTCTGGTTAGCGTGATGGCCTCGCAGCCGGGAAATTACGGGGTTCGAATTCCGGCTCAAGTAAGGTATTTCACGTAACCAGGGAGTACTTTCCTTAAAAAAGGAAGCTTAAACCACACATTCCTTACATCCCTTACCACACCATTAGTTCTAAGGGATTGAAAACCCAAAGATAAAACGTGTTGAAATTTATAGAGGTTCTTTAAAATGTTCTTTTTGTACACGCCGCGGCACGGCTAATCAAGTAACTCTGTGCGCGGACCGGCAGTCAAAACAACGTGCGGGGTGTTTATCTTGATTATGCTTATTTGGTATGGGAGATGTGTGGACAGGTTTTTAAGAAATTAAGGAGATGTAATGCGCTAGGGCTGCAAAAATTTAAAAAAGAACAGAATGAACAAGTAGAAAAGAGTATAAATGTAAAAATAGCTATAGTCTGGTTACTCTGGACTCTAGTATGCTTAAAAGTAGGTCCAGAAAACTGAGGTATTCTAGGATGAATTTTAGTATGTCAACGGCTTTTTGGAGTCCAGTGTAAAATTATAAGAGTAAACAGGCATACATGGATGTGAAAATGAAAATAAGGCTTGAATGTGCATGCTGTGCATCTGGAGTAGATAAAGGAATTTGACATTTTGCTATTGAGTGTAATAAGGATGCGCGAAGAAGAAAATTTATTGAAAGTAGTTCCTAGGTAGTATGGAAAAGTAAAGTACTGTTTAAAAGCACTGATGGTAATTTGGATACAAGTTATTTTGTAGCACTGGGTGAAGAGGGCAATTTAATGGTTGTGGATGCAATGAAAAATTACTTGAAGAAAGCATATAATAAAAGTGAAAGATTGGTAATATAAGTTGTGTTGATCTTCCAATCATGAGGGTATCTTTTTCTTTTGTTGAACTGGATTACTTACCCCTTGGTTTAAAACTGCATATGACTAATACCTAATATTTGGAGAAATATATTGACAAGGCTAGTTCACAGTCAATGGGATAACAGGACAAACTGGTTTGTATCTTCTGTGATTCTTGGAGAAAATTTATCATCCATTATGATGGGTCTGGCAGATGTTGGCCCTGGTATCAAGCTCCAGCTTGTAACATAGACATTTTGCGAGAAAATTTCAATGTATTGTTAGTCATTTTTTGAGTTGGCCATGTTGATGTGTTTCCTCATTTGAATATATTTAATATTTTCCCTAGCCTTAAGTGCTCATATCTGAAAACCAAGGAGCACTTCTTGTTACATGTTTTATTAATTTGTATGATGTATAATGTTCATCCAAGATGATCAAACTTATCTGATTGTGACTTAACAAAGCTGAAAATAACCCAAATTTTGAAGTTCTGTAATTATAATCTTGTTGAAAAGAATTTAAGAAAGTATTTTTGCACCTCTTGTTAAATATAAGCAAAGATGGAAATAAGCAAGCAAGCCAGGCCCAGGAGCTGGTGCAGTCTCCTGGCAAGGTTCCCTATCAGGTACAGCAAGCTTTCTCAGTACAATTAGGCAGTGAGATATAGACTCAAAATGTCAGTTGTCTTTCTCAGCAATCATGCAACCAATATAACTATTCCTAAACACTAGAGGAAGGAATTTTTATGTAGCAAAGTAGGAATCAAGAGATTTGCAGCTGCAACTGAGAAACATATCTCTATCAGAAATTTTGTAGTAGAAAGAATGAGGGCTTGCTCTTTAGAGACTCTGATACTTAAGGTATTTTTTGCATTTTAGTACTCTGGAAACAGATTAGGAACTTCCTAACACAACTGATTTATCTAAAGAAACCTGACAAACTTTTAGTATACAAGTGTTAAAAGTCTGTTTCTCAACAATGAACATCTGATGAACAAAGGCTAATCCAATTATACCTGCCTATGGAAATCTCTCACTCTGCTTTCCTTGCAGACATGCAGATATAAGAGTAGTGTATGAGGTCTATATAAAATGTACCCAACTTTATTTTTTTCACTCTAACGAAGGATGATGTAGGTATTGCATCTGCACATACTTGCAGAAGAGACCTTCTTTTTGCATTTTTGCATTTGTGATTATTTATGTCTCTGAAATCCTACTGGTTGCATCAGTAGCTACCAGGGACTAGCTCAGAATAAAACATGCTTGTTGCATTCACATTTTATCAAAGATGACCAAACATATGCAACAGCAGCACTGCATTCACATCTGCTAAAAACTTGGAAATACCCAAGCAGAAATCATTAGCAAGATCCAGCAGCCTTTCAGTGATGATGCAATGTAGAAGTACCCACATTTCCCAAGGCTAAAAGTGCACAACAGGTTTGGAGGAAAGTAAAAGGGGTGCTGCTTGTTTTATATTACTGTGGCATTGTGCATCATGAGTACACACCAGAAGAGCAGACTATTAACCAGGAGTACTGCTGAGATCTCTTTCATCTTTGTGATGCAATCCAGCACAAGAGACCTGATCTGTGGGCTGCATGTAACTGGCACCTGCATCAGAACAACGCACTGGTTCATTCATCACATCCAGTCTAAACTTTCCTGTTCTTGCTCAGCTTTCCGCAGGTTTGCCAAACTTCTTACTCCCCTGATGAGGCCCCGTGTTATTTCTATTTGTTCCCAAAGATAAAGGCTGCTAAAAAGGTCCTGCTTGGAAACCCACAAGGAGAAAATGGACAACATAAAACAGCTGTGCACTGTCTTGAAAAAAGCTTTCTAGAAATGCTTCCATCCATGGATGAAAGAACTGCTAGATTAGGTGTAACCACATGGGACCTTCTTTGAAGGGGATTAAACTTAGCCTCTACTTAGGTACGGAACTTTTTCTCCCTGGCTTTTGGTCTGACATTGTAAATGCTGCTTGAATAAAATTGACAGTTTTTCCCAAACTAAAACCTATACATTTGAAAAAGACATTGATAATATCTAAAGGTTATATAGAGAGAATACAGCACTTGAGAAGACCTCAACACAAATTCTGAGTGAAAGTATTCAAAATGTGTGTTTTGAGTGTTTTACATTCACAAATGTATATTGAATCATGTGTTAAAATTTGGTGCAGGTGCTGCTATTCGGAGGAGAATGGGGCAGGGGGTGTCTGGGATGGGAGTAATCTCCACCTATGTATTCCATTGCTTGTAATCTGGGTATTTGCTGGCTTGTATTTATTAGCAAGTACTTACTGGGAGCTCTGTCACCTGTTCACTCATGGAATCAATTAAATTGTCAAGTATTATTACTGCATTATTTGTATTAAACAGCATTTGATTTTTTGGTTTTCTTAGTTTTTACTCTCAAAGCAAGGTGTGAAGCTAATCTTGTACTTTTCTTGTATGGACCTCGCATGCATCTTCTGCGCTTTTTCCTGGATTATACTTGATAAATAAAATATTTTGAGAGACAAGCCTATACTGTCATGTGGTGCAACAGCAAATGGTGCATCCCTCTCAGTGGGTAGTGTTGCATAGTCTTTTAAAATAGTTATTTTCTCTATATTGTCCCCGGAAGACATTGATTGTTACCTACTGATTGACAAATAAAGATGTTGCTCTTTCTTAATTTTTGAACCAGTTTATGAAACATACAGTAACACTGATTTGTCTTTAAGCAATGTTTTCTATTTTTATTAACCTTAAAATAAAATTTTCCAATCAAGATGATGCTTTTCACATGCAAAATTAGATGTCTCAGAAAAATACTGGTTCATTGATTTAATATTTCTTCTTTCATTGCCTCTTAAGATGCATAGGATAGGGGAGAGGGTTAGGTTGATTAGGTTTGTCTAACCTATGGGGACAATGTTAGGTTACCTCAGCTCTAGACGTCTTCGAGACTTCTATCTTTTGTGTCCACTTCGCTTCTTTCCTTTTTCATGCCTTCTTTGCTTATGTTTCTTCATCTTTTTTACCTCTTCTTTCTTAACTTACTGTTTCTATGCATAAGGGATGTTGTGTGGGAACACATCTGTGCATAGGTTCCATGTTTCTAAACTCCATACTAAATGGTTCCTTCTTTTTGCTCTCTTGAGGTGGCATTCCACAAGGCTAAGAAGTTTTGAACTAACTGATGATAATAATGATGATAATTTTTTCATTTGGTGTATATTGCAGTTGCACATAAATGCAGTTGAATTTTTTATATGAAATAATTTAGTGGCTGATTGCCTCAGTAGCTTTATGGTAAATGCCATTGCTGTCATAGTCAGTGTTGTTCAACCAGTTCTAATTTTGTGTTCTGTGTGTTGAGAAGTCTAGTGAGATTTCCAGGAGCCCTGGCTCCTCACTATGAACACAAGATTTGTAAAATTGACCAGGGAACTGCAACTTGACCTTGTTTGCGGTGCCAACTTCTTAGGGCTCTTGGAGTATTGAGATGAGGTTGTATATTTTCAACATGCTGTTGAAGTGGATGTCACTGATGTTGTGTGTTGCATAGCAAGAGCTTATTTATTTTATGAATCAGTAGACCAAATTATTCTGTTCAATTTTTTTTAATGGAAATTTGCACTCTTCAATTTTCAAAATAATTTTTCAAAATAATACTGCATGATCCTTAGTAAAGTATCTTGAGACTGTTGAAAGATGATAATGTTCTATTCCTGGATTTTCTGGATAGTCTGTAACTAGTTACGTACAAGTTTTGCATTGTATGGTTGGTACAGTATATGTGGAGTGGCAATCTAGGGGATACAAATAAACACATAGGAAAAGAATGCTGAATATACTATGCTTGTATGAAGAAATTGTATAATTACGGCATACTACGGTGGTGAGTGAGAAGTGATTGGCTCAATGAAATTTTTGCTGTTAATGGTACTAGTTCTAGATGGAGGGAAGTTACTACCAAAATAGAGGAATGCATTTTTTCAGGTGTGATAAATAGTTAAAAATGACAGTGAAAGATTTGCTGCATGACGTAGTCTACGATAGGGCAGCATAACTTAGCCAGATGGGCGGCGCCTCGAGCATTACTCTGTAGTAGTTGTTATTGATGTACTTCAATTCATCAATGTGTTGGAGCAGATGCAAGAAGGTTTAAAATATGTCCCTAAATTTTTAGCTCGCCTGACTGCGATAACTTTATTTTATACCGAACAACGAGCAATCGTGTCTGAGGTTTGTGGGCGATTATGTTACTCCTCAGCTACAGGCTGCTCTCAAGAGGGCGACGTTACCATCTGTTGGTGCTGAACCTTCTTTAACTGTACCTAATTGAGTATGTTTACTAAACGTTTTTAATAGATTGTTAATGCATTGCATTTTTCTAAACGAAAATGAAGCTTATAATTATCATATTCAGACACGTCTCAGATATTTTTCTTGTGGAAAAATGTTTCCATGTTTCAAAATCACCTCGTACATGTCCTGTCGTATGACCGACCTGTTTGTAATTTGAACTGTAGGGAATGCTGTTGCCAGGGAAGCTTAAAAATGGCTTCTCTGATCAGTTTCAAATTGAAAACAGTATCTAATACCCTGTCTACATGCCTTGTAAAAGTGCACTTAAATCAGAAACAATGATACTCGATAAAAGATGGAAAATAATTACCCTCAAGCAGGTTCAACTTCCCGAGTGCCCTAACCAGGAACTTCCCTGGTGGCTTTTGCGAATATTGTCTGACCTCCACTCATGTCCAGCCAGCTCAGGCTGAACACAGCGCATATTTTCTGTCCATTTGGCTTGGTCAAGTATGATAAACGAACTAAGTGCCGAAAGGCACAAAAGCTTCTCTTAGAATTTGCTGACTAGAGATCATAAAGGAGAAATTTTAAATTGAAGCTATTTAACATTTGTTTCAATAAGAAATCGATTTTCCTCATAATACGTTTAAAGAAAACACTCGTTTCAAAATTTATCTATGTGTTCCTAATGGTAGCTTGAACTGTTTGTAAAATCACGCATGAAATGTCAACTGTTGACATTAAGCCATTAACCCTTCATGGCATGATTGAATTTGGTATTCCTTGTAGGAGTCACATTAATGGGCGGCTGCTACAGGATTGCTTACGGAGAGCTATATGGTACTATGATAGGTTTGAGGATTGTGGTTTTCCTCTCGGAAATTTGTTTTATCTTTGAAGTATCTATCCCTATACATTTATTTTAAATTAATTTAAAATAAAATGAGGTGACCTGAATAAAGTGTAATAACTAAAGCACACGATGTTAGATTTCTTTTTCAGATCGTTCGGAGTTCAACTTCGCATGGTTAAGTTTGTTCGTTCGCAATTGAGTTATGATTCAGTTTGATTAATTGTTGCTGATCATCTCAGCGCAGTCGAGTCCCGAAAATGAGGTCCTTCATCGTACGCGCTAGTGAAGCTTCTGCTCACAACTTTATCAGCGGGTAAGGTTTCTTCTATTTTTTCTAATGGGTGATACTTCCATTTTCAAATTCCAATGCTCTCTTCTGTTTGAAGCCGAAAGATACTATTTCATTTCTATGTGTTTTATAATTGTATTTTGAAGATATTGCTCCTATTGTGTTTAAGAGTGCAAAGTAGTATTGCTGTACTTTTATGTACCATCCTAATTGACTTATTCATCCTCGTTTCTTCCTATCTCAGACCTGTGCCACGGTCTTCTTATCTGAAATTACCGAATTCTCTCCAACTGCACACATCTTGTCTCTCCGATGTTTCTTCGGACCCGAAACTTCCAGGAGTTTCCGTTCATACAGTCATCTCGAGGAACTTCCGAATCTTAGGTCTGACAGTTGGTGAGACGAATCCTGAAATGTGTGGTGTCCCTCGTGCCAGAGCGTCAAGCCTCACGAATGCTGTGAAGCACATGAGCTCCCGCCCCCGACTGCCCATCGAACTCGAGCCCATTTCACTGTCAGAAAAAGAGAAGATCACTCTAGTTAAGGCTGAATATGAACTGTACAAGGCTGAGGGAGAAATCGAAATACCGTCAAAGATGGAGGAGAAAGAATACGAAACCCTGGCCTTACTTCCTGATGACAGCACTCGGAGAAATCATTTAAAATATCTCTACCTGAAGGAAATGAGAGCCATTGACCGTGCGCGTGAGAAGGCAGTGAAAGCAATTCAGAACGAAGAGCAGTACGTACGAGTGACGGAAGAGCTTAAATCATATGAAGGTCAGTTAGCCTACGGATTGTGGAGAAATTCTATGTTTATCAATTATTCAACCCCGCGAATGAACAACCTCTACGCGCAAAGAGTTTTTCACGCTAAAGCATTTGGTCAGCCTATCGTATTTGATTATGGCTTCGATACTGCTATGTATACTCTTGAGAAGGGTACATTAGGGAAACAAATGGCTAAGTGTATCGGATTGAACCGCATGAATATAGAGCCGTATTATATGCACATCTGTAATTTTAAAAAGGATGAAGAAGTTGCTAGAGAAACTTTGAGAAGGGTTCCTACACTTCTCCAAGATGACTATCCCGCGGACACTCACGAGGAAGATATCGTAGACTTATTCCCGAGAGAGAAATTAGTGTATATTACGCCACATTGCAGAGATGAACTTTTAGAATATGACCATGATGCCATCTACGTCATCGGAGGGCTCATAAATTTCAAGTTTAGGGAAAACTTCATACTCGGCAAAGCAAAAAAGCAGAAGATCAGAATGCAAAAACTACCGATCGACAGGTAAGTCTTTCGAAGTAGGCGAAGAAAGGAAACTGTGCTTTTCCGTTTTATATGGGGGTGTTTTGGCAATTATGTAATTGTTCCGTTCTGTACGGAGGTGTTTTGGAAATTATGTAATTGTTCCGTTCTGTACGGGGGTGTTTTGGAAATTATGTAATTGTTCTGTTCTGTATGGGGGTGTTTTGGAAAGTATGTAATTGTTCCGTTCTGTATGGGGGTGTTTTGGAAAGTATGTAATTGTTCTGTTTTGTATGGGGGTGTTTTGGAAAGTATGTAATTGTTCCGTTCTGTACGGAGGTGTTTGGAAAGTATGTAATTGTTTCGTTCTGTACAGGGGTGTTTTGGAAAGTATGTAATTGTTCCGTTCTGTACGGGGGTGTTTTGGAAAGTATGTAATTGTTACGTTCTGTACGGGCGTGTTTTGGAAAGTATGTAATTGTTTCGCGGTGAAGTATTGAAAATATGTGGTTACATATGGTTGGGTGATTTCAATTAAAATATGAGTACACTATTAAGTTATTCCATGTTTTGAGGTTGCACTAATTGCATTACAAAAATGAGATGTCGTTATTCCTGTTTAGTAAGAACTTGATTGTTGTGTTGGATCCTCAGGGAGGAGTAATTCTTTTGTTAGTTATGAACCTGTGTACCAACCTGTATACAACACAGCCTTTTGAAACTAAACTGCCCCATTTCTACCGAAATATAATGCTAGAGGATTATTATGCAGTGTTTCTTTGCTCACCAATTGTGTGGGAATGCGATTTGGCTCAAAAAAGCCGCTATATCGACAAATATTGTAAATTGGCAGTTCTAAATATATAGTTGCTTCATTTAAAAATGTATGTATAAATGCTTATAAAAATCTGTAAAAATTGTAAAAAATATACAATAGATTATTTAAATTTGAACACTTATTGGTGTTTTATTCTAAATAATTTATTGTATATGGTTTATAAACAGTAGATTTTGCTTTTTGGATATTTTCAGGCTTGTATTCATAAGAGAGTGAATTGAAAGCAATGCAGAGATCCACTAAAAATCTACAAATCACTGCAATTTTTTTAAATTTTGCCATGGATGATCTTTTAACCTAAAGTTCCGAATTAAATAATATCTTTAAAATGTTAGACTGAAAAAATGTTTTCGCCTCTCGCAAATATTATCCGATTTTAGCCGCGATGTGATTGAGATTTGGGAAAACCGTCCGCTCGAGTCGCCAGTTTCGGAGAACGCACACTTCTGCTCTGGTGCGACTNGGTTACATTAGCCATAGATAGGTCTTCGGGACTTCTATCTTTCGTGCCCATTTTGCTTCTTCCAATTCTCATACATTCTTCGCTATCTCTTTGTCTTTTCTTCCTGTTCATTCATGACTTGTTGCTATGCGTAGGAGACCCTATGTGGGAACACACCTTGTGCATAGATTCCCGTTCTCTTCAGTCCATGCTAAATGGTCCCTTTTCTTCTCTCTCGAGATGGCATTCCATGGGGCTAAAGAGCTTTAACCTACTTCTACTGCTACTTCTAATTAATAATAATAATTATGAAAATGATGACTGAACTCCAGTAATTTGTTTTAGAAATACATTCTTAACCAATGTTGAAGTTAAGAATTATTCATTTTATTCAACGCAGACATGGTAGATTCATTTATCCACTTCAACGATAAACTTTCCTTCGGTGTCATATTTACAGCAGCGTAAGAGCTGGCACGTTGTGCAGCCTGGCGTACGGGGTCTCCTCGTACCTGACCTCCGTGATGTTAGAGGGTTGAGAATCGTGCCATGGGAACCTACTATCACCACGGATCTTTTCTTTTCTTAAGTGAATGACACACTGAATTTGTTATGATAGGATCTATTGCCCTCTTCAACATCCTGACTCATTCCAACAGTTCTGAGCTTGGGATCAGAGTGACCTTCTATTTGTAGGGGAAAAGCTGTGTTCAGTGATGTGAAGAGTGCTTATCACCTTTCCATATTCATGCAAAGGCTTCATGAATTCCTCCAAATACTGCCTTCCGCTTCTATATTCCATTTCGATCTAAGGAAGGGCGTAAAAAATAAGAATCAAATGTGTTTAGGAAATGTTTTCATCATTTTCGTGACTAACTAAAAAATATATTCTTAATCTAATTTAATACGTTCCTCGCGTATTGGGCCCCGGGTGAACCGATGGAGCAATTCATTTCATTATTGCTTAATAGTTTAGTTGTAAGTATACGCTTCTATTTTGATTGAATTTAAAAAAATCCTCATCTAAATTATTGAAATATTAATCCGTTTAACCCGTTAATCCGAACAAAGACAAAAACAAACGAGAAGAAAGTCTAACGTGAGAAGAGGAAAGTGTCACCGAATTCAAACCTAACCTAACTCTGGAATCACCTAACTATCGAGCACCCTATCGCAGGGATCGCATTAATGTAGGCCATTGTGCTAAAGCTCTGAAGCTAGGCCTGTCCCAAAGATTCATCTCTACTTTAAAAAATGAATTCTCCGGAGTTGAGTGTTTTCGAAGTTTGTCGGCTTATGTTTTAATTTGTAGCTACGACGTATTCTAGAATAAGCATTGACTGAAAAATATCCGAGTTAAGATTGATGTATTTTAAATTATTAATTTTTGATAGATTTTTTAGATTTAACTTTAAAAAGGTTCATGGCACAATTAATAATGAATCAAAGACCAAATTTGGGCAAGGCAGTGTTAAACTTTGCAGAAATTCATCTAAATGTAGAGTTACGTAAATATCAGGAAATCAGATATGAATGTTCTGTGTTTCGAAATTCAAAGCTAGTCAATTTTCATAAACATGGGTTGAAAGAATCAACTAAAAAACAGAAAAACTTGAATGTAATGTGACGATGTGCTGCGTGCTGTTGAGATCCCTTGTGGAACAGTCCCTCTTACTAAAGCGCAGTTTTACTGAGCGGCTCTGTTGTAGTGATCGTACGTATAGACCAAATCCGTTGTTAATTGTATAACTATCTAATGTTACAACTTTGAAGATACTCGGTTTATAAATGTGAAATAAAAGTTATTCATCGTCTTTTATCAGATACCTGAACTGGGGGACAACAAGAAAAAGTCTGCCTCTCGACGAATTAATCGGCATACTACTGGAGGTGAAACGATCGGGTAAGTGCAGAAATGTACACAACCTTGTATGCACTCGAATTTGTGTCGTTCGTATGGTACTTATCGATGGAACCACCGTGTGTTTGTTGCGCAGCTGTTGGGATCAACTAGTCTCAATCTAATGAAAGTGGTTAAACGATAGGGTACGTGCGATGGGTGGGATTTGGTGGGTGACTTTATTTTCGTTTCTGAGCACGTTGTATTCAGTTCTCTTACGTAATCAAGAATTACTTGACGCTGTCAGGTACACACATTCTCTCTTATTCAAATTGGAGACACCGCTGCCAAAATTTTGCTTGTCGCAGTCGTGCACAGCTCGTGTATATTTAGAAACATGACGGCATTAAAGGTTCAAGTTTAACTCCGATTTCTTCATTTTGATTCTAAGATTTTTATTTGTAGTTTTCGACGTAGGTATATCCTAGTCTCTGATGCTTCAAAATAATCTTGCTGCTTGTCCACAGGTGATTGGGTGAAGGCATTCGACAAGTTTATCCCCAAAAACAGATTAGCTCAGAACGATGGTCCCGATGTCGATATCTTGAGGAAGACGAGACGAAATAAAATCAGACTACTACAACGGTTGCCTTTCTTCGATGAATAATCATGTATATCAGAAAATGTATACATTGCCGCTCTTCAGTCTCTCTGACTATGTCGCACCGAAAAAGAAAGAACCATTTAGCATGGACGATAGAGAACGGGGAATCTAAGCACAAAGTGTGTCGCCACATATGATTGTTTACGCATTGTAACAGTTTCAGAGTGGAAACGAACGAGAAATCAATGGAAAGAAGAGCGAAGAAGGTGTGCAAATTGAAAGAAACGAAGAGGGCACGAAAGATAAAGTCCCAAAGGTCTATGGCTAAGGTAACCTGCTAGTTTCCATAGCACACGATAAGTAAAACTAATAACCTAACCCTATTGCCTGCCCTGTATCCACTGATAGGGCTCATACATCATACTATCTTAGTAAATATACTATTATAAACCAACGTTTCATTTAATCTCTTTTATACATACATTGCATTGTAGAGGTATTATATACAACCTTAAAACTCACCAAGTAGCAGTCGTTCGAAAGGCATTCGACGAGAACATCCCCAAGAAGAAAAGTGCAAAACGTCTGGACGGACTTGACACTCGGGTGCTCGGACAGGAATTCAATGTAAGGAAATCGAGCACATCAAAAGGTCTGCTACAACAAGGGTTTAAGCTGTTGACGCCTTGCGTGCCTTGATTTTGAACGAATTTTCTGTATAGAAAAACCCCCAACTGACGAACATTTCGATTGAGTTAGCATGTTCACATTTGCTTTCTGCAGTAAATATGGAGAAAATGCTCGAATGGCATAAAGTTCCATGAAAGGTGTTTATGCTGATGTGAGGTAATACATAATTTAGTTTGGAAACTGTGCAAAACATGTGGCTATTGTAGTTTTCGTTAAGCCTTGCTTCTATCTAGATGAAACTATTGCATTTGCTGTTTTAGGTTTCTTGTAATAATAGTCAAGGAGGAGTTCGTTTATGGAAACTGCTATTTTTTAGTCAGTAGTTCATGGCCATATAACTTATAAGATTTGATGAACATGTCATTTGGGTACTTACGTTAATGCCACCGTTATAGATCATTTGCATGGAAGCATTTCCTAGCCATGGAAAATATTAGCAAGTCCTCATATTGTAATTCATCATTGTCAACGAAGAAATGAGTTTTTCTTTCAGATCTTTAATTTTGCTTCATACGTACCCTTCCTATTTAAAAACCTCAGAACTTTCGATACTCCTGTCTTGCCATGTGCCGTAGAAAAAAGGTATAAAAATCAATACCTTGTATGATTTTATTTCAGACTGTGCCTATTTGAGTAAACATGTAGGTCTCAAGCGTAGTAAAATGTACTATCTCCTTTAGAACGGCTTGCCCTCTTGATTAAGGCGCGTGCTAAGTGTTCTTATTAGTATCACCTCTCGCTAGCATCCCCCGATTTCTGTCGCGATGTGATAGGGTAGGAAAACCGTCCGGTCGAGTCGCCCGTTTTGGAGAACGCACGCTTCTGCATTGGTAAAACTTTCTACAGCCGTGATTTTTAATCACTTCATCAAACTTGCTTCTTTGCAATGTTAAGTACAGTGTATAAGTTGCCGGTATTTGTCAGTTGGATTATATTCATTTCATTAGTTTTCTTCAAAAAATCGCGTAAAAATTGGGAATTAGTGATGATGTGTAGACGAATAGAAAGAAATAGAAAGCAGGTAATTTATTTCGCAGATAAATTCACATACAACGCATTCTACAACGCCATGCTACGGAGCATGGCGAAAGCAGTCGTACACATTTGATGCATTTGAGTGCATGTTCACCCACGTCTTCAATGAAAGCATATTTTAAGACTAAACTGCCTTATTTCTGATCACCATAATTCTTGACAGTGGCCTTCATCGAATTATGTACTGTACGCTGTAATTCAGTCGTTCCAAATTATCTTAAAATTCCAGTTCACCACATGCAAGAATTTGTATCTCTAGAGAAATTTTCATTTCGTCGTCATTTGGTAAATACAGCTGAACTCCCCTATTCGCAAAAATTTTAATTTTGTTCTGATTTGAGGCCATGGAGAGTAAATCACGAGCGTGTGCCGTGCGTCGGTAATTTACGAAGGTCTCAAATCGTGCCAGATTGATGATTTACTTGTAACTGACATTTGCTATTCGTGATTTAGGGCACTCAACTGGATTGCTGTAGGAATGCGGAATTTTTTTTTCGTTCATTGGGAAATCGTTCAAGTTCTGTACGTTACTACTACTGCGGAGAAATTCAAAATTTTAAAATTTGACGTGTGCTTCTGCTTTATGCTGCGCCACAGACACAAAGTTGAAAAGATGTTGATTTTTGTAGCCTGGAATACAGAAGTAAATCGGCTTTGAAGTTGACTTAATTCGGGTTCTCAGTCGCTGCTTAACACGAGTGAATGTTTTCTGCAAGTACAATTCGATATCAAGGTCAACTGGATTGAGTTAATGCATCTCTTACGCTGGCATAAATTTCATGTATGCTCGTACATAAAATTTGGAAAATAGGATTTCGTGCTTACGTTAACATCAATTGGAATAATTGCAACAAAGACGGTCAAAAAC